>CAUHTR010000606.1:0-116542 GCA_959609185.1 Schmidtea polychroa | reverse complement strand
TAAGCGTCATGAAGAAGGCCCATCCTTTGCTAAAATACTAAGTGAACATGGAATGAACGAATCCACAGTTTGAAAACTTGTAAAAAGGAAAGTTGAGTACAAGTCGCAAGGTAGGACAACTGTTTCTTATTTATCAAATGTAGTGCCAAAATTAGAGGCACTCAAATGGTAAACATTGAGCGTCTATTATCAATATGGATCGAGGATCTTAATCAAAATCATATTCGACTTAGTCAAATGGAAATTCAACCCAAAGCATTAAGTCTTTACAACGACTAGTGTGTTGTTGGATTGTTTTAACAATGTCCCAACAGCTGAGCAAGTCTACAAAATTATTTTTAATGAGTCTTTTAGAAAGAGTACTTTAAATCTTATTTTATTATATAGCTCGCATTTGGAGATTGGTTGAAAAGAATGTGTGCTTGCCACAAAAATATTAATAAAATTTAATTTAAAATTATTTAAATTAAATTTTTTATTTATAACTATCGACCCTGTCTTTCTTTACTCCCAAAATTTTAATGAAAATAAAATTATATCAAATTCAAAATAATTAAAAATTATTTAAATACCCAAATGTAAAATCTTCGTGATTTTAATAATTTTTAAATGTCGAAGCGTTTCGTGAAACCTATTTTTAAACTCCAATCTATATCGTGATACAGCAAAGTATTATCAATAAAAGTTATGAAAATAATATGGAAAAGGTATTATTTTAGCTCATACTAACAAACTGTAATATATTATTGTTTTATTAATGAGAAAACATGTTTTAGATAAAGCAGACTTCAAAAGATATTAGATAAGTACGACAAAGTGTGTAAATAATAATAAAAAATAATGTCATTTGCTTAAATGAAAATGTAACGCCGCATTTTCGCTGCAAGGTGATTGTGGTTTCAAACTGCTAGGAGATTTATAATTGTTGTCAAGATGTTGAATTTGCGTAGTTTAGATTACCTAACTAAACAAAAGTCTTTTTAAAAATGTCTTTTCAATTATCATGAAATTATTGTTTTAAAAATAATTGGATTTTTTTTCTAATATTTTGCGACCTAAGCGGCTTCTATTATCTCTTATGCCAGAAGTAGATATAGGTAATATATTACGTTAAAACTTTCTGAAAGGTTTCATGTTTACAATATCATAGATTCATATGAACTTCACCTGCAAGCATACGATCAACATTCATTTGGTTGATGTTCTGTTCTTTCTGAAGTTTGACTACTAACCTCGGCAGAGTTGAATGTGCAATTTGTGCAATCCTTCCACTGCGTTGTTAGTACGAGGAATGTCATCACGGACAGGTTGGTAGCTATCCCAGATATCGAATGAAAAAAAGTACCATGTCTTTATAGAGAATAACAACATTAAAAATAAGCAATAAAAACCAATAAATAAATTCGTCTTTATAGTATATGGTTGGTGCTGCAATTAAAATCGCAACAGTTAGTGGAAAACTATTTTCATAACGCAATTTAGTCCACGAATTTACTTATAGAGTTTACGATTTAGAAATATGATTATTGTATACCGTCAATAAATTAATTTACTTTCTTGTAAAAGGGGCAAACATAATTTATAAAATTTTCAAAATTGATACAGACTTATTAATTATTATAGACAAAAATATTAATTATTACAGACAAAAATATTAATTATTATAGACAAAAATATTAATATTTATAGACAAAAATATTAACATTTATAAACAAATATATTAATATTTATAAACAAAAATTTAATGTTCATAGGCACATCATTAAAAATTAACGACCAAAATATTCTTTATATATACAATCTTAATTGCCATGGGCGTTCAATTGTTATATTTCTAAAAATGTTACTTATATCTATGCCGCTGACTTAAATATATTATATATAAGCCTCTTTACAAAAACTGTTTCGAATAATATAGAAAAGTACTACAACTAACAGTAGCCATTTAATTGATTGATTCATTCATTCATTAAAAAGCCGTTCCACTAAAAGCCCTATTCATATAGGATCGCATATTCATATATAATGCACTAAAATCAAGATCATTATTCATTTCATCGATAACTGCTTCAACATAAAACTTCAAAGTATTTGCGTTGGTTGCTCGTGGTCTCTTTTCGTAAAACCTATTCTTCATAACGCTAAATATTTCCTCAATCGGATTGAGCTCTGGACTGTAAGGTGGAATGTAGTCAAATGACACACCATTTTGTCGAAAAAAAGTCGAAACGAGCTCGGTTTTATGAAACCTTACATTATCCATTAATACCACGTGATTTGATTTAATAACACCCAGTGCAATACATTCCCGCAAAAAATCAACCATCAGTGAAGAATTATAAGCACCTTGTATTATTTTTTTATGTAAAATCGCATTTCTCGAAATTAGCGCTATAATTGAGGTGTTTTTCCCTCTTGCTGTTGGAACGACTATTCTTGCCGGCGTGTTCTTCGGACTGTAGCCATAATTTCTTGTACAATGGAGATTCAACCCGGTTTCATCAAGAAACAACAAATCTTCATCATTTTTGAGCCTATACCGAATTGCATAATTTTTGCGTGTGTTGATAACTTGACTGGAATTTTTTCGATCTACAATCTTTACTAGTCGCTTTTTAGTTAATTCCAGCTTCTTTAGATGATTTGAAATCGTAGGTTGACTTAGACGAATGCCTTGTATTTCAAGGCAGTGTGACATCCCGCGTTGAGTCAAACTGGGATCATTTGCAACAATTTCGGCCAGTGTCACTCGTTGGGTTGTCAATTCTGCTCTTTGGCGACCCGGTGGTTTTATGAGTGTGCCCAGGTCCGCTTCACTACCGGTATATGAAGATAGTCTTTCAATCCACCTGTAAACAGTTTTAGATGAAAGATTTAAATCTTCCGTTATGTTCTTGGCTGTTCTACCCCGTAAAAGCATGTTACGCATATTTCTCAGTGTTTCTATCGTTACTGTTGTTCTTCTTTTAGGACCATCCTGGCTTGTTTCAGAGTTTTCAATGTTTGTGCGTAGAAATGTCGTGATGGGTTTTTTTTAATTTAAAATAGTAATAATACACCCCAATCAATAATAATTGACATTAACTATATTTATCTATATTTTAACTGAATTCATAATGTATTACACATTAAATGAATGTTTTTAGTCTATAGTTGTTTTTTTGTCGATGCGTGTTATTATTTTTGTCTATGGTTATTAATATTTTTGTCTATAAATAATAATATTTTTGTCTATAAATATTAATATTTTTGTCTATAATAATTAATATTTTTGTCTATAATAATTAATAAGTCTGTAATAATTTACTGTTAATATAAATCTTAAAAGATGAGAACTTTGACGATTGTAGAGCTCGTTTAACTGATTATTTTGAAATATTTTGTTGACGACGATATGCAGAGCTGAAAAGAGGAACGATGGATGTGAATTCACACGTTGATTAAAATTGCGATACCTATTTGTATGTAATAAAATTTAATTGATCTATATAGATCTAATTTTGTTACAATTCGTATGTTTTCTATGAAGCATCAAACGACAGTATAGGACTGTGAAGCAAATCGGATACATATTCCATCTATAATCCGTAGACCCATGATAATGTTATTTAACTATAGTTCTCCAGAGTGAGCTCACTTTTTGCTAAAATTTACTCATTCGACACTTTACCCTAACACATGAAACGTCATAAATTTCCGATCATTTCAAAATGCCACATCCACTACCAAATCAATGTTAAATATTTTTTGGCGAATGCATGTTTAAAGTATTAAATGGCTAACTTTGTTTTAATGTAATGACAAAACTAAAACGTATTGACTCCTTAACAAACCAATAAAACTAAGTAAACGGTTGTTCTTTTGACAATTATTATGTTTTTTATATACAAAACATTTTAACAAATATTGTTAAAACGACTTGTTTCAACTTGCTAATACAGGGCAATAGCAACTTTTCTTGACTGAGAGAAAATAGATGCTAAACGGTCGAGGTTGCAATCAACGTTCCCTCTAAGCTGCGCGCGTGCACGCGCGCAGCAAAATTATTTTCAGCGCAGTATAAAACATTACGAATTTTTGATACTCAATATTATTATGTGGTTCATTTTTGAATATTTAAAAATTTTCAATGTTAATAACCAGATGCATAATAACGGTATATTTCTGTAGTGTCGTTTTAAAACTCTTACAACCAGGTTATAGCATTTTGACGCTCATTTGCTTATGACTTAGAGGGAACGTTGGTTGCAATAATATGTGAAATCAAAGTTCCAGCTTGCACGTATTAATTCATTAATTATTAATGGAAAATACTAAATTAATTTAACAAAAGTTTTTTACATATATATGTAATTTTTGTAAAAAAATAAAATATATTTTTTTTTCTAGGGAGATTGGAATGCTATTGTGACTCCATTATTAGAATTCAAAGATTATGATTCAGAAAAACAAAGTTTCCAATGCTTAATAAGAAAATTAGGTTTTGAAAACTAATATAATCTGAAAATTATGGATATATTAATTTATTAGTAACAAATTATGAAAAACAAAATTTGTTTAAAAACTTAATAATATTATTACATAATTGTTCTTTGCAGTTAAACAAATTATAATATATCTCGTAATTTCACCTGCAATCTATTTCTATCCCGTTTCTAATAGTTAAAAAGTAAAAAAAATAATTTATCTTTATTTTTAAAATTAACTTCAAAAATATCGAGTTAATGCAAAATAATTGTCAAAATTTTTAAAGTCGAATATAATCATTTTTATATAACTTATACGATTAATTATGTAATTACTAGAAAAAACTGTTAATAAATTTAATAAAAAAAATTGTAAAATTAAATAATAATTAATTATTTAAATAAATATATTCTTGAAATATTACATACATAAATAACGCTTTTAAAAAACTACTGGTCAAAAATGAGTAAATAAAACTTAAATTGCCATGTTGCTAATTAAAAATAAAAGTTGTGATTAAATTTTAATTTAACAGAATATATATATATAATGAATTTAATGAATGAACAGAATATATATAAGAATTTTTTTCCAATTTCAACACTGATTTTTTTCCCGTCGAATTTATTAAAAAGAGCTTGAAGACTATAAATCAGTAAATATATCAAAAACATCGATATATTTATAGTCTTGAATATATATAATAATTGAATAAAAATTATTTTTACGTTTAATAATTTTATTTAATAATTCACGTTTATCGAAAAATTAGTTCACAATTAGATTATTTTACATTTTTTTATGAAATCCACAATCCGATTAATGTAATCTCGGATAATTACGGTTCTACTTTTAGTTATTATTATATTAATTTTACTTTTATTAAAAATACTGGTTTCAAAATTGCGAATTTTAATAATTGCTGAAGAAGTTCATATGGTTGGTAAATGGGTTTATTGCCAAAAACAGAACCTTCTTTAGTATGTCCATTGTCTCGAACAAAATCTATTTTAACAAATAAAATGACAAAACAATTGTGTTTAAACTTTATTGTCAAAATTTAAAGTTTGTATCATCTTTTCTACATTTGGTTTTTATTTAAATTTTAATTATGAAAATAATCAGATGTTTATTATTTACGCGTAAATGTAATTTTATCTAAATACTGACTATTGATGAAAATGCTCTTTTGGGTGTATGTGGATGTTATATTAGCATTGAAAAGTGCTTGGCACAACTAATTTAGACTTTTAAGCGAGTTCTCACTTAATGGAATGATAAGTATCGTCGTTTCTAATACTGGGATAATGTCGTTCAAAAAGATTTTTAGCCACTATCATTTCCCATTTTTCACGAAATTTCATGTTTATTGTTATTTTGTAACATATGTTAATTAGTTAATTTTTTCTTTTAATAAGTTAATCCTTCAGTGAGTTAATAATATCGTAACTTGATGTAACTTAAAGTGCCGCACCTATTATCAATGAAGGTCTTTTAAGGTTCACAAGTAATTTTAAATTAATTCTATAATGCTTTTTTATTGGTTTATGAAAAAGGCAGTCCCGAAATTTCATGTTGAGGTAAAAAAAATGAAATTCCAAATAAATTTTATTTTAAAAAATTTAACTTAATATTGTATGTGGAAATGTCAAGTTAATTTTTTTTATGCTTTGTATCTTTTTCAGCTTTATCACTTGGTATTTTATATTTAAATGATAATAAAAATTAAAAATTTTTATGTTCTATAATTTTGACGGATTAACTTATAATACTTGATAAATAAATAGTTGTAAATATTTTTTCCATTAAAAAGAAATTTTCAATTAAATTTGAGTCACTAATAAATGTACATTATCTATAACTACAAAGCACAGCAGTTATCAATATTATGTAATTTATTTAAATAAAAAATCTCTAAATATCTCATTATAACAAATAATATGTTTGTCCAGATTTCAAATTAAACATGTCAAATATTGAAAATATAATCTTCCTATCTAACATTGACATATATGAAACAATTTTAAAAATGAAAATCAATATAAATTTAAATATTTGAAAATACAATTTTAATAATTCATTAAGAAAGCTTAAAAATTTAAAATTTGATTAAATTCACTTGAAAAAGGCAGTGCCGAAAATTCGTGAATATCAAAAACATCGATATATTTACTGATTCATAGTCAAGCTTCCTTAATAAATACAATGGAAAAGAAATCAGTGGTGAAATTGGAAAAAAAGGTTCTTATAACTTTAATAATCCTGATATCTAAAAGAAGCGTCATAAAACAAAACTTTATTGAAAATGTTAAGCTTATTTAACAAAATACGGAAATATCTATAATAGATAGGGATTAGTTGAGATTTTAAAGTAAACAAAACTAGGAAAAATAATATAATATTCGAAAATAAATAGATACCAAAATGTTATAAGGGAAATTCCAGGAGGCTTTTTATGGATTAATTTTCCAAATCACACTTAATTTCATTACTAGTCAAAAATGTATTTAGTTTGTATTTAGTTTATATTATTAATTTTTCATTAATTAAAACAAAACAATTTTTTTTCAATGTAAAGCATATTTAAAAATTAATATTAGTAAGAATGTTTACGAAAATTTGCCCATGCTATTGGTTTTGCTCATTGAATTGGCTTACCTAAAATAATGAAATATTCATTAAATTTGGTTCAGAATAATAAAAGATAAAATCAGCTATGAATTATTTAAACAAAGCTGTGAAGAAAAAAAATAAAAATAACCATTGGAATTGTGAATTATGTGAGCAGATATTTCCATTTATTCATACATGAATATATGGCTTGGCAGACTATTAGTAAAAGTGAATTCCAAAAATATATTGACTAGGCACTTTATAAGTTTGACATATATAAATTAAAAATAATTGTGAAATTGTGCCAATTAGTAATTGAAATTCATATAGCACAGTGCTGATTATATTTATTTAGCAAGCGACGTGCTGGTGAAAAAGCCAAAAAATCAACAAAACTGTACAATTTATACGCATTTCGCATCATTAAATCAAAATAAGCATCGTTGTCAATTGATGCACTGATTCCACAGTAATAATTAAGGAATTCTTCCTTGGTAACCTGGGGAGAATAAAAATAATTTACTGAAACTGATAGGATTTTTATCATTTAAATTACTATGCCGTCGATTTCTTCGGGCGCTTCAAAGTTTTTCAGGAATTCACGAAATACCTGTTCTTCGGTCCATTCTCCACTTTTAAATTTTGGATGGTGAACCGCACTATAGACACCTTTTAGATCTTCAACCTATTTTAAAAATATTAATATTGTTTCAACTTATGTGACAAAAATATTTAATAAAAATTAATAGATTTATAAAAGTGAGGTAACTCAATATTTTGTTATAACCAGATATTTAAAATCTTGATTAACATTTCAAAATCGGTTCATTAACATATAGAATATATCAGATCGACGAGTTTATTATTTTTAATTGAAATGTTATCTGAAAATCAACCTTTCTCTATCGAATAATGTACAATTAGATAAACTAGATATCGATTGAAAGATAAAGCTCAATTTTAAGATAACATTAAAATAAAAATGTTATATTGTGGATTAAAATAAAAATTAATGGTAAAATTTGAAATTTCAATGTATCCAATATGTTTGATTTATTATGTACTAAAATTAGTTAATGGCAATATTCACATGCATTCCATTCATATTTTTATCTATACACTTTGAAATTGCTAAATGACTCAAATTGAAAAAAAATCATTAAATCACAATTAAAACACTTCAATAATATTAATAAATATTGAATTACAATTTTAAAATAACTTGCCGTAATTGCTCCATCTTTTGTTTTATCCATTTTTTCAAAAGCTTTATTAATCATTGCTACTCTTGATTTTGGCATAGGAGGCTATACAAAAAAATTATTCATTAACAATATTTAAATGTTAAATATAAAATTAAACTAATTCAATTTGTTATAAACATTTCTTGATAAGAAATCATTAGGTTAATTCTTTGCACTCGAGATATATTTTCACATTTCTTTCCACCAACTCGCTAATTATAAATAAAATTTATTATTGTTAGTTGTAAAATAATTTTTCACTATTCAATTTCACATTAAATTTCACTATTCATTTTGAATTGATAAATAAATAAGCCCAAATATATTTCATAACATCATATTTTTAAACAAATTTTGCGAGACTTTAATTTCGATGCTGTGCATAAATTTCATTCATTCATATTATATTTTGAAATTCATAAATCAATAATAAATCAATTAATAAATCAAAATATTAAAATTTATAAATCATTAAAATTAATAATTTAGCAAACAAACCTTCATACTTTCTTAAAATAACAAAATTTAGAATTACTTTTTAGTTGAAAAAAATAAAACAGTAAAATGTAATTACAAATACGTATCAAATATTTTACATAAATTTATTGGAAAAATTATTAAATTTTACATTTTATAATTTTGCAAAGTGTGATGACCGAATATATGTTCAATCGAGTGGAAAGTGTTATGCACAATTTTAGACTGAAATTAAAAGCATTTACGAGCAATTCTTTATCAAAAATTCACAATTATTTATCGAAACTAATGAATAAATTCTAAATTTAATATTAAATTATTTTAAATAATTAAAAATTTTTAAATATTTTTCTTGATTTGTAAAAAATCTTTATAAATTGAAGACGTATGTGTTTTGCTTATTGAAATATTGGTCTAGTCAAAAACCAAGTAAAAAAAATTGAGTCTTTCAACGTTGTAAATATTAAATATTCACAATCAGCCGTTACAGTTTATGCACACTGTTTTTATCTAGTGTATTGTTCAATAATTTTTAATGAAGTTCAATGTAAAATTTTGCGATTTTATTCTTATTAAGGTAATTGTTAAAGATTTTAAGTTTGTAAAACATATTTTACAACAATTTCTATACTAATATCTGCGACTTATCTCAGATTTGTAATGCTAGAGCATTAAACGAATATCCTAGATTATTTTATGATTACACTAATTTGTCCTGATTGATCCACTGTTGATCACACTTTGTTTTTCTACTCGATTTGACCCTCACGCTCTTTACCTCGTAATGGTATACTATTAGCTCAATATATATAACTACCACAGTGCGGCGTTTAATTGGTTTGACAATTGTCTTTATGAATGTCTTTTCTCTCTGCAATGCTGTTTCCAGATGAACAATTTACTAATACATTAGTTAACTTTATTCTCCATTTCTCCATTAACTTAATCATATTGGAAGATTTGAAAGACGAGGAAATTATCCACAATGACTTGATTTAGAGATTATCTTTCACATGTTCAGTAATGATTTTTTTAATTTTCACTGTTCAGTTGATGCAAAATTATTATTGTCGATTGTCCGCAATCGTTCATCGTTAAATATTTATCATCATATTATTTAGTCATATCTGATTGGTCAAATTTCTTTAACTTTCAATCCTTTAGGATTCCACTAAAGCCAGTGCCGGTGAAAGGTCATGCGGCCGCTAAGGCTGAAAATTGCCGATGGTGCCCAATTTTTCATGAATCGATTTTTTTAAAAAATTTTCCAAATACACTCATACCTCGCTTTACGGCCTAGATACGTTCCAGGAAAGTTGGCCGCAAAGCGAAACGCCGCATAACGAATCAAATATTTTGATACAATTCAATTTTATAAATTCCATATAAATTCCTTTTTTTCACACTTTTTTTGGCCGTATAACGAAACATTTTAGGCCGTAAATCGAAAAAGTGCCGTAATTAAAGTAGGCCGTTATAGCGAAAAGCCGTATAAAGAGCAGCCGTATAGCGAGGTATGAGTGTATAATATAGAATATTTTACCTTCGTGGTTTAAAATTATAAAAAAGTACAAGAATTAGTATAATAATTTTGTATTATTATATAAAAAAATTAATAAATATATTATTTCTTGAAATCCAAGGCAATGTTAAGGAATATTACTTTTTTAATTTCTATATTAAATGATTATTTTCTATGAAATATCAAATGTAACTCGGTAAACAAGAAACCAGTGCATAATTTTTATTGTAATATTTTCAAATTAATTATTGGTGTTTTAATATTCATGTTGGAGTATATTGGAAGTTGTTAGAAATTTAAAAGTTTTGTGAAATTTCCTCAGTCAGTCTGATTCTTTATTATTTTCATACATTGGATTTTGATTATTTCTTAATACGAGGAACAATGGATAAAATTAATATAAGCAATGTTGAAGTTCTGGAAAATTCAGCCAAATTTTCTTCCAAATTTAAATTTGAAGTTAAATTCGAATGTCTTGAAAGCTTAGAAGATGATTTGGAATGGAAGTTAATTTATGTCAGCAGTGCCTCTAATACAGATTTAGATCAAATCCTTGATTCAGTAATAGTTGGACCAATTCCTGTTAGTCGTCATGATTTTGTTCTTGATATTAAGGCTCCAGATCCAGCAAAATTCCTTGTTGATGATAGTTTCGGTGTAACTGTGGTTTTACTGGAAACATTTCATAAAGATCAACAATTAGTTGGAATCGATTATTTTGTCAGCAAGGAATATGAAAAAGAAGAAATGAATTTTGTTCATTCTATACAAACTTTTACTTTTAACGAAACAGGCAATAATATGAAATTTTCACACATTTTTATTTTACTAGCCCCGAGTCTGACTGAATTGAATGTTAACCAATTTTAATGAATGCAAACAAAAAATTTATGCTTTGATGATTATTAGTATTTAAAAACTGAGCTAGTTCCTGATCGATTCCTAATTCCAAGAATCGAAAATAAATTGTAGATTATTAAAAATATTTTTCTTCGCATTTTGTGTAAAAGGCATATTTGCAAATTCCAATGAAAGAAAGATATTTAGAAAATAATAATAACTACAGTGAAACCAACTAAACGAAATCCAAGAGACCTGCAAAACATGTTCACGTTAACCGCGTTTTGTGTTGACTGTGATTGAGCTGGAACCTGATATTTGTTAAGCAAGTTTTCACGATAACAGTGTTTTAAACGGCTTTAATTATATTCCGTTTGGAATGTACAAATTTCTATACGTGCTAACTGAATTTCAAAATGTCCCCATCAGCTTTTCAACAAACAAATGATGCAACATCAATAATTTTCTGTTTGCAACAGCATATTTAAATGGTATGATTATTGCTTGGGCTATAGAAGAAGAGCGTTAAGAGCATTTAAAAGTAATTACAAAAAGCTTAATAAATTTTAGTTAGTAAGCCTAGAAAAATGTCAGATTATGGAATCTGAAGTGTATTTTCTGGTGATTATATATTATAAAACATGATTTTATGATACGGCAAAACTACATCAATTAAAATTTGCAAATTGTCCAAAACAATCCAACAACTGGGGCGATTTCCTAGCATAATTAGTTTTTATATACGTTTTATTTCAGATGCTCTGTCTAAATTTGGAACACGATGATCTGGACTGGCGAGAGCATTACATGTTTTGTAGAAGCGAAACAATTTCTGAGCTTGCGTTCCGTAAATCGGCACTAACTATATTGAAAATAGACTTATCGGTCATTCTTCAGAAGATTATTATTAGAGACCGAAACACTGTATAGTACTTATGATAGAGAATTATTGGTAATATACAATCTATGAGATAAATCATAAGCAAGAATTATTGGCTAAAATAAGTAGTCTTAGGAAAAAGGTTTTTCAGATGATTCATAATGTCAGTCATCCAGGAAGATTCCATAGAACTCTGAAGCAACAAGTTACATTTAACTTCAAGTATTTTTAACAATAAGAAAAAGTTCAGATTTATCAGGTTACTCTTTAGCAAAAAAAGCATTTGGTTGCAATTTCACTGTGACAAGAATAATATTTAATTCTCCTGAAAAAACGCCATCTTCTCAGTTACAAGAAATTATTGACTGGTTTTTGACACTAGAATTAGTTGAGGCCGAGTGGGTAATTAATAGAAAAGTATGTATATGATTTAAGTTCTATTACTAAATTGGTATTATATGTAATATAAATTAAATTAATTATTTAAATTTATCAATTTATTCTGACTTTTTTTAAGAGCTTTAAAGAAATTATTCACGATCCGCATGAGAAAAGCTGTTGTGTTGGTCTATTATAGATCAAAAATATGTATAAATTGAACCATATTTCAACATTCAATCAAGTGTGTATGAAAATTATTGAATTAAAAAAATCAAATGTGAAACCAAAAGATAAACTAAGAATCTGAGTTTGTTCACATAATAAATATGTACAAAGCTCATTGGAAGCTCCGTATAAAGGTCGAATCCGTGCTATCAAAAAAAATCCAAAATATTAAAAGCTATAAAACGGAAAGAAATTATCGATTGACCAGTTAGAACTAGCATGACCACCAAGTTTTGGATGGGAGAAATGTTATGAATAAATATTAATCACGCAAATATTTTGCAAATATAATTAAATGTCATTTTTATTTAAATATATAAACTTTCAGAAGGTTAAGTTTTTATAATTTATCATAAATAAAGATATATTTACTATCTTTATTTTTAATAATTGATTCATCATAACATTGATCATGCATTACATTTTGACCTCTGCTACACTTATGGAGGGCGGAAATAAAACATGGTCAAAATGGACTAATAAATTACTTAGTTTACCATATTTTTCTTGAAAGAATTCACGGATCCGTGCAAACATCCTGCAACCAATTCCCTCCCCCCATTCTTTTAAAAACAAACTTGCAAAGAAAAAAAATTAATTAAAAATTCATTAATATAACATATTATGTTTAATATTATAAAAATGTATCCTAAAATATAATTAATAATTTAATTAAATATTTATAATATAAATCTAAATAATTATTATTATTATTCATTTAACATGAACTATTAGACAAATTTTCTTACTCTCAATGAGATGAGAAACTCATTAAAATCAAGAGTTCCACTTTTATCTCTATCGATTGTGTTAAATATTTCGTGAATTTCATCCTTATCCATTACAATACCATAATCGGCAATTCCTTTTTTGAATTCATTAAAATCCAAAGATCTATTTCCATCGTCATCGAATATCTTAAACGTCCTACAAAAAAGTTATTGTCATAACACATTTTCTTGGAATTATTTTTTACCGAGATAATCCCTTAATTCCAGTTGCTCCACGACTTAAACACATTAATCTTAATCTTTCAACAGGATCCGTTGCATTTTGAAGTTTTTTATTAGATTGAACTTGCAATTCTTTGTTTTCTCTGGATGTGAAAGCCATTAAGTACTTCTTAAGATTTTTAAAATAATTTTATAATAAATAATTTAAGTAAAATTAAATTATTGATAATGTCTAATATTGCTACCGTAACACTTATTTTAAACAATGATCTAATTTCCGATGACAAATTTAATTTAATTTAGTTTTAATACTTTTTTATATAGAGTTAATTGAAATTACGTAATTAACTATGTGGTTAATATAATATTAATATTATTGGGTATAAAATTTGTAAGAGCCATACATTTTGATTAGTTTCTATTTTTTCTATTTTTAGTGTGAAGTTATAAACTGACTTCAAATTTTAGGTACGGCAAAACCTCATATTAATTCGAAATTTTATGATAATTCAATTTTTAATTTATAATAAACATTAAAACGCCCTTTATGTTTAATATGACTATAGATCCATTATTTCCTTATTGTTGATGTTCCTGGGTGTAGTGTACCCTTATGTTATTTTTTCTTATTTATAATTAGAGATTATTTGTTGTCATTTGTCACGTGTGTTGGTAAAATAAATAAAAACTATATAGCGATAATTCACTATAGTGAATTGATGGAAAATTGACAGAAAAAAAACCGATAAAAAAATTAAAAAACCAAAGTAATATCTACACAAGAAATCTGTAAGAGAAACTAAAGAAAAGCAGAGACGACAAACATTCAACCCTAGTATATTTGGAATTTGGATCTCTTATTATATTTACGAACTATCTGAACTATTCTATATAAACGTACGAAAAGAAACTAAAGAAAATCAAAGACGACAAACATTCATCTTTGGTATATTTGGAATTTGGATCTCTTATTATATTAAAGAACTATTTGAACGATTGTAAGTATAACTGGGTAAGTATACTGGGTGATAATTTATTTTGTTTCCATAGCTTTAGCGTTGATCTTGATGCCGAACACCAAATGATCTTGTTTTATTGCCACAATTACACCCATAATTGCTGCAATTTTGAAACATGTTGCAACTGTTTACCGTTACTGAAAATTAATGGGCAGGTAAATTCCGTTTCCCAAATTACTCCAAATTGCATTTTAACTCACGAGCTCATGACTCCTGATAAAAGGTTTTATGTTGCTTTGTCATTTTCTATTCATTTTTAATTATTATTCTTTCGTAGTTTTTACTTTGCTTGATACTTTCCTAAATTTGAGCAAGTATTCGTTCTTAATTTTAATTTTTCGAACATATTTTTGAACGTTTCTTTCAATGGCCTACGTATGTCCATATATATTTTCTCGAATGGTTCAGTACTCTTTATCGTTTGAGTTTCCTCCTTTGTCTTGGTTGTTATCGTTTTCATTTTCTGACATCTTTCGCAGTTCTCAATTACCCTTTTACTTCCGTTGCTAGATTTTCCATGTCGAAATTACTGTTGGGCTAGAACTGATTTCTTGACCCAAAAAACTGAGTTCATGACTGAAATGTGTCGGTACACAACCTGCAACTCAGCACTAAGTTAATTAAAATCAAAACATATAAACACCAATTAAACAATAATAATAAAGAAAACAACACACAAATATTAAAACATCCAAATAAAATCTACAATGAAACCCAACAAGAAGTATTGCACAAAATCTTACTCAGATATAACAGAAAAACATACAAACAACCAAAAACAAATCCGAAAAATGACGATTTAAAAATTCAAAGAAAAGAATTAAATAAAATTTCATAAGAAACTCATTTAAAGAAAAGTACAGCGAATTTCAGTTATAAAACCCAGAACAATCCATAAAAAATGGCGAAATCCATCATGGTCCCCAACAAACTAATTAAAGTTATAAAAATAAATATTTTAATTAAAATATAAAAATGTTTAAAAATTTACAAAAACAATATCAAAATTAAGAATTAAATTAAGTTAGAAATGGAAATGCCCAAAATCCATCATGGAGGCAAATTTAACAAAAAATAATTACAAAATAAAATTTTGAAAAATAAAATAAAAATTATTGCGAAAAAATCGTCAAGGAAATCAATAAAAATCAAAAATAGAAAATTCTAGAATTAAAATAAAATAAATTCTAGAATTAATACATGAAGACAAACTCGCACACCAAAAATAAGGTATATATACCGATGCATTTCAGTCACAAAACTCACTTTTTTTGCCAAAAGCGAAACACTCCTTTGTGCCAAGAGACACTCTCACTTTTTGCCAAAGCGAAACACTCTTTTGCCAGGATCACGCTATTGTGTTAAATCTATTTTGTGAACAGTTTTGAAAGAAGTAAGGATTTTTGCATTAATATATGATTTAATGTGGTTACATATGAATTTTTTTTAATTTTTATCTTCAAATTTTTATCAATGATTTAGAGGGATTGATTGAGATCTCCGTTGTTGACAATTTCAACACGAGATCCCAATCAATCCAGATTCTATGCTAGTGTATGAGGTCCACAACCTGCAAATGCAAGAACTAAAATGATTAATCAACCCGGAGTGGTTGACTGTACTGTGTATACGGTGTTGTGCATCTGCTTAAAAATACTTCGAGGTGACCAACTTAGTTTGGTGATAAATATGTTTCAAATTGATTTATTTGCGGTTACAACGGACTTTCCGGTTTGGCTGTAGCTGCATTACTTACATAAAAACAGTGTGGCCACAAAAGTAAGCAAAAATTTATTTTTGTTAATTTGACCTTTTTCATGCAGTAATAACATATCTAAATGAACATTCAAAGTCATTTTCTACGACATAACACTAGGAAATTAAACGGGAAAATACCCAAACTTAAAAGTATCACAATACCCACAAAATTTAATCACACCGTTTTTCAATATTTTGGCGAAACTAAACATAAAAATAACGGTCCACGCGTATTTGATAAGTGATAATCCAGTGTATCCATTTTGTTATCTAAAACCATTCATTTGTTTTTGACAAAACTAAACCAACTAAGGATATAGAAATTAAAACTAAATTAACAAGTAAAAACCAAAAGGGGGAATCACATAAAGTTATCTACCCTGAAATAAAAGTTAATCGTTGATTGATTAATAAATTGATTCAATAAATCGGAAGGCCGTGTCCGTTAATAGTCAGGCAAATAATTGGAAAATCGTAACATGTGTACTAAATTAAATCAATAAATAATTAACCTGAAATTAGGTAAATAACTTGAATTCAGCGATTAATTCCAAATTTCGACCTTGTCAAAGAAACCCCAAAGCCCCACTTAATGAGCTATTTTTTGAAAGTATCAAAATGTCATTTGTACTGATGACAACACTTATATGATGGCCCTGTGGCCGATGAATAAACTGAAGCATGCAATTTTGCTTAGTGAAGGCGAAGTGAGCACATACGTGTATAGCGGGGTACTAGCAGCTCGACAATCACCGGCAAAATTGAATCTTCCAGTAGAAGGGCATAATATTGCTCGAATATAATTAAATTGGTTTTTAAATTATAAATAATAATCTAATATTTTAATTTACGTAATGATGTAGTTAAACACCAGATAATTCATATTAGTTTCAATTTCAAGAATTAATTAGAGGTAAAATACTTTGGGTAGGAAGGAAATTCTTTGTTAAATTTAATTTGATCTCTATCGTTAAAAATCTGCGGAACCCTGTCTAATAATTCGTTTATTCATCAATCTTCGTTGAATGAAAACAAATTCATATGTTAATTCTAAATAATGTTTCTTTTATTCATCAATCTTTGTCGAAGGAAAATAAAATCATATGTTAATTCTAAATAATGTTATTCTTTTATTCATCAATCTCTGTTGAATAAAAATAAATCATATGTTAAGTTTAAACTACAACATTTTTAAGCATTTGAAATATATAGACATATGTATGTGTATCTAGGTGTATATAGCATCAAAATATTATTCGGAGTATGACGATGGCATACGAAAAGGATCGGAAGAATGGCACATCTTCATACACACAGCAGGAACGGAGCAGTTAGCGTAGGGTATGATTTGACATCTGGGAAATGAAACGTAGGTTACCCTCAAGCCATTGTCATATCAACTTAAATAGCTTCGAATTTGAACGAATTATCTTTTTTCCCCATTAATCATTCAGTGATACAGTTGATGGAAAATCTACGTGCGGATGAAGAGGCAGTGCTAAAACAAAACGAGGAGTTGCACAGGCGGATCGACAAATTCAAGGGGCGATGCCGGGAACTTGAAAGTACCTGGTTCAGCCCTACAGAAATGAACAAGCGCATGAGGCTGATACAGTAACTACAACTCCAGCTGCCCAAATTTTAATTTCAACCAAATATCAACATACCACATTCATACTTCAATTGCAATTTTATTAAAAATTATTATATTTCAAAATTAAAATTAAAATATTCATTTTAATTCTAATTTATTTTTAAATAATTTAAGTTTCACTTTTTATTTTACAAAATTTAATCATGAAATAATTTTAATTTAACATTTTAATTTTAACTCCTCGCAAATATTATTGGAGATTCTTCTTAAAAACTATTTAACTAATGCTGCAATAAGTTGGAATAATAGCTTCCAATCTTTCATTTAATTTTAGATATTTCGTTTTAGTGTACCTTTCAATGATTATTTCATGGTGATTTTGTTCTTTAATAAAGTATTCAAACAATTTTTTTTCTTATATTATAGGAAACGCATCTCAGTGGTGTTTGGTGTATTACAATATTGGTGTATTACAAACAATATTAAAACAAATAATTTTGCGCGCTAATGCCGCAGTTGTACTGTGCGCAACGATTCTGCGCTCAATCGTCGGTGCGCAATAGTTGGCGCGCCGTGCTCAGCCTTCAGAATTAATATTTTGAACTTAATTTTCGAATATCTGGAGACTTCTGACAGTGTTCCTTTCATATTTTATGGATTTACATATTCGTATTTACTGGGACATTACTCATTCTCATTCACTTTATGATTTCCGTTTAATTTAAATCATTTGTTTCCTAAAGGTTATCATCAAAAGTTATATTTCCCTTGACTGATTTATCTTATATGAACTACCTCGTTAGCAAGCTTGCGAAATATGAAACAATTTGCATTCAAGATCTTCTCGAAGACTAGTGTTGGCGCTTAGATGTGTGTCATTTAAATGTTCTAGGGTTACTTATGGATTTTGAATTGACTCTTTCCAAAACGCTTTCATGACTATTTTACTTTATACCACGTTGGTGATGTACATAATGGCTGAAAATCAATTAGCAGGTGAGCTCTACTGCTAAATCTACTCCTCGTTGTATTTTCATTTTTGGTTCTGGACTGCCGATAGAAAGTCTTACGTCATTGTTCATTAGCTATTCCTTTCTTAAATTATTGTCATCTATTTATTGAATTATGGTCCTCATTACTGAATGTTGTTCAATGTTATTTTTGAATATTTTGCGCAGAGATCTTCCCTTATTTTCCTGTTCATAAATGTTGTTCTATACTTTCTGCAATACTTGAGGATATTCAACTTATTCTTCGAAATATTTGAGCAGAGATCTGCCTATATTTCTAATTCTGACCTATCTTAATTTCTAATTACTAAATAATTTTATAATACTAACTGAACTAAGTCTTCTGTATGTTTGGTCAAAATCTACCTCGTTTTTACTATTATCAACCTATTTCGCTATATTCAATGAAGAGGTGTCAGTTGTTGACCAATGTGGTTCCCTCGTGGGATCCTTCTCTGAATCTCTGCTGACGATGTCTGAAACATTACCTCGTCCCTTGGGTAAGAGGACAGTTAATCCCCTTTGCCCATGATATGACAAAATTCTTAGTCCATCCAACTATTAAAATTACTCAATTAAAAATTTTAAACTAGAAACAAAAACAAAAAAACAACGAGAAAAAATTAAATCAAACGTTAAAATTTATTAGCCTAAAATTACTTCATACTTAGAAATCACAAAGCAAACTTACCACAATAGCATAAACCGAAAATTGAGACCAAGTTGACAACAAAAATAAATTGTGTCTAAAATTTCATTCAAAGATCAAAATTGTTCAAGTGTTCAATTTGAATTGTAATGTGTCAGGCATGAGGTAGTGTGGGGTACAATCTGGTCAGATGGCGCCAAAATGTATGCTTTGTCTAGGGCGTCATTGTGGCTAGGACCGGCCCTGTCTGTATTACGAAGATTTTCGAGCAGATTTCTTAATTATCTTGTTCAAGGTTCTAAGGATGCTTCCAATGTATTATAGTTTTCATGCATTACAAGTGAAACGGTTGAAATTGTCTTTATATAAACACATTTCTTTGGTGTCCAATTTTTCAAACATTTTTTCTCATGCTGTTAATGAAATTTGCTATCCAGTGGTTTGTCCTAATATCCAAAGCTTTTATGCTATAGTAATTGGATTGTCAGTAACTTTAAATTTTTGTAAAGTTTTGAAGTTGAGTTTGTCGTTGATGAATTGAACTCTAAGATAATTATTTACGTAAGGTCGGTACATTCCATATTTATAGAAAACAAACGTCATAAAAATGAAAAATATTTATTGGTACACTGAAAATGAGGACAATTCTAAACAACTGGTAATATTCAACAAAGTTTTACATCGAAAGGATACCCAACATTGACATTGAAAGAATGAGTTCCAATATTACAAGAAAATATTTTTTATATATTTTTTTTAATTCGCAGATTTACAAACATTTACAGACGATAATTATCCTTAAATTACTATTTTTTTAAGAATCTACATTTATAAAAAATATTTTAAAATTACTAATTATTCTTAAATTTAATTTTATTATAATAATAACAAATAATTAATTTTTATATTTATTCTAATAAAATTTTAAATATATCATTGACCAAAATATTCCAAAAATAAATATGTTGTTGATTGTTCCCATAAGAGATTTATTTCCATTCGACCATAAAATGAATAAAATTATCTATATTTTTGTTAAATGTACAGTGTTATTAATTTAGTTATGATTTGATATTTATTAAATTTATCAGTTCACATATTTTGTCAGCTTTATCAAGAGTTTTATCAGTTGTTGCAAACCAAATAAACGTAGATATGAATTCATGGAAACAAATGGCAGAGCAATCCTGAGTGGTAAAGGATATAAATAAATTTTTAAAGTATAAATCTAATTGATTAAGTTCAGTATTAAACTTCCAAGATTTCAAGACTGCCCACGGTAATGTATATCGTGTAATAGAATAATAATTTGGATCGAAAACGATAAACATCTCTTCATTAACCGCGACAACTGTCAAACCCATCTCTTCACGAGGTTCGTGAATTTTTACAAAAAAATAATGGTAATTAAATCTTGGAAAATTCAAACAAAATCTTAGGTATTGTATTTTAGATTTTCGGAGAGAAAGTGTTTTAAAGCATTGACTGTATTGCAAAATAGTTTTGAGATATTTACCAGACTGTTCTTTTTTACCGATTCGACATCCCAACAAATTAACCAACTCAACCCTTGGCATGTTGAATATATTGTATTCCGGTTCGTCTGCTGAACGAAATATCTCCACAAGATTTCTGGCAATTCTTTCACAATCAAAAATCTGTTTGAGAGATGGTTGCCAAAAATTCGAATGAGTAACTGCACTTGAATAAATCGAAAAAAAGTCTTCGTCGTTATAAAATTTCATTTCAATTTTAAATAGTCTTTTATTGCATTCAAACATCCACGAAATACTATTTTCATTGGAATCAGCACCGAAATTTGTAAAAAATTTGCAATTCTTAAAACAAAATTCATATTTCGGATTTGAGAAATCATTTTCTTTAAAAATCTTTATTTGGTTTTTGATTAGTTTCAATTTCATTCTCAAAAATCTACCGCTAGATTTGATAGGAATAATTTGATGAACTCCAACGAAATAGTCGGTTCTTATAGAATAATTTTGATTGTATTCGTTGGATATAAATAATAGTTCCTTTTCAAGAGAAAATAACATTTTATCTATTTCCTCGTCAAATGACAATGGAATATTGGTTCTTGAATTCAAATGAATGTTATCGTTGTTAGATTCATAAGACTGTTTTTCAACTAAATAAATATGATATTGCAATGCCGCTAGAATCAAAGCAAAATTTATTTCCAGTTCAATTTCTCCAGATAGGACAAGATCTTTAAATTGTTCATAAAGCAAATCCAATAAATCGTCAGAAATATTTTCCTCGTCAAAATTTATTGTTAATGATTTGATTTTGAAAATTAATGAACTACTTTCATTTATATTTTGTTCCATCAAGGATTTAGAAAGATTTATCCAATCTCTGTTGAGTTTTGATCGGTCGAAGTTGCTCTTGGATTTAATTGGTTGATGATTTGAGAATGTTGTCAAATGAGTTTCATTGTTTAATTGATTAGCGTTATTATGATGATCATAGATATTATTTGCTTGTGTATTTATCGATAAACAAGATCCGTGAAAGTTTTCAAGGGAATTAACATTGCTACTTAGTGATCCATAACCACTAGTTGGTGTCCATGGACAATTTGATCCAAGATTTTTTGAAATTCTTTTTTGATTAGGATAATTTAAAGTTAAATTTCTCAAACTTGCCGTTAAATGAGATTTGGATAATTTATTACTAAATGTTTTCGGTTTTACTGAAGTAATTCCATCAGAAATCTTACGATATCTCAATAGGGAATAAAGGTGAAAATTATCCACTTCAAATTTCATACAAATATCCTTCATGACATGTAAAAATTGAACAGAAAAGTCAACAATAATTTTTCGATTCAATTTATTTGTTAATTGAATGTTGATTTCTTTGTACTTTTTTGTGAAAAATAAAGTCGAATTTGCATTTAAAGATAATTGATGAAGAGTTAATTCAGTTTTCAGTAGCCATATATTTTTATTCGGACACCACAAACCAAAATTTTTTATTTGATTCTTTTCCATGTTAAAATATTGGGCAATTTTTGTGTAAATTTCACCCAGAATTGTGTTATTGAATACCGTCAGCAGGACGACTCCATTTAAATCTTCAGATACTATTTTTAATTTCCATGATCCATCTATATATCCATAGTTTGAAATCATTTTAATCCCACTAGTACAATTGAAATAAAAAAAAATTATGTTGTTTTGGTAAATTGGATTTTTGACATCAAATAATGAAATCTCTGGTAAATAAAAAATATGTTTTCGTATATTTCTAATTGCATTGGATGTCATGATCGATTTCTCCCAACAGACGTTTCTCATTGGCTGCAGTAAATTGTTTTGGATAGTCTTCCAATTTGTGCCAATAATCTATGGATTTAATTGATAATTAATGTAAATGACTGATAGCGTAATTAATATGTATAATTACATGGCGTTTGAAATTGTTACCATTCATTTTCCACTATTTTCTATGAAAAATAAATAAAAAAATTAAGTAAATTTCTTTATACATACTGTATTTAATATTTGATATATGATATAATCTCTGTCAGTAATCAAGTCTGTTTTTTAAAACCTGAATCAACAAATACATATATCAGGTATAAAATAAGTAATTTGAACCTGGGGTAAAATATATATATATATATATATATATATATATATATATATATATATATATATATATATATATATATTCGTGAATATCAAAAAATATCGATATATTCACTGATTTATAGTCAAGCTTTTTAATAAATCCATTGTCAATTGAAAAGAAATCAGTGGTGAAATTTGAAAAATGTTCTTATAATAATATTTATCATTATTATTATTTTTTATTTGTTTTTGCTGCTGGAGATGTCTAAAATATTGAAAGAAAAATCATTATTAAATTATTTCAAATAATTAGGGGACGCAATCAAAATATGAGCATAATTACTAATTTTTAAACTCACACAAAACAAAAAGAAAAATTCAGAAACTGTTAAGAAAACATTGGAAATATCAATAAAACGAATTAATTAGTTGTAAAGAAAATAGGACAAAATTAAGATGAGTATTAATTAATTAATACAAACATTGAAAGGAAATAATAAAACAAGAAAAAATTGAGTGGTGAGCTGAAATTTCACGGATTTTTAGCTGGTCAAGGATAAACTAGCATGAATAAGGTAATTGCGGTTAACCCAGATCTGTTGTGAAATATCGAAAACAGATCGTCATGGAAAGGGAAAGGTTATCGGTCAAGCAAAATGTATCATTTGAAAATATTTAATTGTCAAATAGAATTTTTGAAATAATGCTGTTCTTCACTTTTAGCTATCATGAATTTCGTATTTATAGCGTCCATAAAATAATTTTTAATAATTTATTTCAAAAGAACTCTTTTTTAGAATATTGTTTAAACACTAAAAAAAAGTTTTTTTAGTGTTAAATATTGTCAAATATTATACATTTAAAATTTTAATTTGAAAATATTTTAAAAATATTTTACATAATTAATCTTTCAAAGTTAATATTTCATTTTTGAATATATGCATATCTATCTCGTATAAAAGGCGTTAGTCAATCAATGTTCCATATAATCTTCATTTCCTAATTATTCGTAGGTTCTATTGTGAACTTGTTTAATGACTTTCGCAGGTCCAAAATAACGGTCATTTTCCGTGTTATTTATATTATCTTTTATTAAGATCATATCACATCTTTTACTTTCCTTTGCGTCAATTTAGCAAGAATGTTTCTCTTTTCTGGCATGTTTATAGGCTATTCTATATAAACTGGTTTTCCAAGAACTTTCTCATATGAAATTTGTCAAATCGTTTTTCGAAAATGTTGAATTTAACACAAATTCAGCTTCAGATAATAAATTACCAAATTTTTGTAAATTTTTTCTTTCAAGATATTATGAATATCAACTCTATTTGTTTAGAATTGCTTTTTTATCTACCCATTTGTTGATCTATGGTACGGGCTTAAGTACGTTATTTTGATGTTATGTGCTTTCATTGAGCTATTCGTCTGTTTCCCTTCAACTGACTTTCTTCTGTCACAATGTGCGTAGTATAACTTTTTTCTCATATACATAATGTCTGAAATAGTTCGTAAAATAATATATTGCTTGAAGTTTCTTCCTTGTTATACAATACCCAACTTCATATTTCAACATAGCATGTAACCTATATGCAATCACATTTTCTTTACAAGAACTGTTTATCTGTGATAAAACCACCGCGATATTGTCGAAATTATCATCGATATCTATAATATAGAGATTTAAGAAATCTGAAAATTTTAAGATTGGGACTTTGATTAGTTTATCTTCGAGCTTTATAAGAAGTATTTTGACATTCTTCTGTCCAAATTAACTATTTCTTTTACTTCCACTTCAACCTCTCTAAGACCTCCGAATCGTTTGTATGATTTTTAATAAATTTCCTATAGTAATTGATTAACCCCAAGAAAATCTGAATTTTTAACACACTTCGGTCTTTCAAATTTTTTCACTGTTTTGATTTTATCCACATCCATTTTACCCCATTTATTAGTAATAACATGTCCCAGAAACTTTACTTCATCTTTTAAAATTTCAATATTTTTATAATTTTCTTTCAATCCTTTTGAAAATATGAGGATGAGTTCATCTAACACCATATTCATAAGCTCTATAAAGTTTCTGAGGTTGCTGTTATTCTGCATTGCATTTGATTAAAATAATATTGTTTATTTTTAGTGGAACAGGCAGTCTTAAGTTCTGATTCTTCATTCAGCTCAACCTGATAATATACATTTCCTAAATCAATTGAACTAAAGAATTTTGTTCTACCTAATTTATCTAATAATTCGAAGGTATTTAGAATTAGAAGTATTGGTTTTTCTGTGACATTGTTAAGCGATCTAAAATCTTGACAAATTCTTATGTAATTTTTATCTTTTTTCGTTACATAAACTAGTGGTGTATTCTAATGAGAATGACACTCTTATTGTTCCAAACATTTCTATTTCTCTTATTTTCCTCTATTTTTCCAGTTAATCGAAAAGCTTTCGTATTGAATTCTTAGCATTCTTTAATATCGTGCGCTATAATATGCGCCTTAATATGGAAGAAAATTAGTTTTTCTCCCATCTCATTTTTGCTTCACGAAAGTGGTATGATATTTAACCAATAATACTATAATATTTCAGTCTTTACATTTATTAAAATCATTTTCATCTCTTTTAAACCGTACTTCTGCAATTTCAGTAATTTTATGTATCTTTGTATCTAAATTTATTTCTTCAATTAATTTTGGTGATATCTCCTGAGCAACGATAAATTTAGTTATCTAAGATTCTTGTATACCTCGAATTTGAATTAATACATTAACTTTACCTAATATTTCAATCGGTCATCAATATCTCATTTACACTTACTGAGAATCTCCGATTACCTCCCGTTCTAGAGCAAATTCGTTTGTGCGTGTTCGTTTATCTCCTTCCTCGTCATCAATTACAGCCACTGTCATCTGATATTGCCTATTTATTCTACCGTGGAGCTCGCAATATTGATGCTTGAAATGTCCCGATTTATTGTATTGGTTTCATTTTACATCGGACACTCTTAATATTTATGCCCCTCTTCATGGCTTACCCAACACTTGAACTTTGGTCTATCGCTTTTTTTGGAATCTGCCATCGTCAAAGCATTTGTTTTGGAATCTCGTATTTGATCTAGAATATTTGGCAGTTTCTCTAATCGGTTCTGCATTTCTTTTCTGTGCCCAGGTTCGCATTTGACCGTTTGTTGTCTTTCTAGCAATATCTACATATAGTACGTTTCTTTTTCACGGTTGCTATTGGAAAATTCTTCTGTTTGAATTCTTTATTCACCTTTTCATATTTCTTAATTCTCACGTTCATTTCTTCCACCGATTTATAATCGTTCATCTTCAAATCTTTCTTTAAATCATGACCTTCTATTGAGTCTAAAATTAGGCATCTTTGCAATTTTTCTTTATTTAAATGGTGTCGTAGAAATTGTTCAGAAGGATTTTCAATTTTCATATTAATCACTAGCACAATCATTTCCCTGTCGATATTATAATGTTTCATTCTAATGTTCGACCAAATTCATTGATTCTTTCAAAGCTCCTCTTAGTATATTGATGTAGTTATTTTTCTCTCAGTTGTATCATATTTCTTTATAGCACCGGTTGTTAAAAATGCATTCACAAAATTTCCTCTGAGTTATTCTGTAAATGACATTAGATCAAAAGATCTTTCCTATTCTTTTTATGAAATCTTCGATATCATATCTTTTTAATCATTTTTTGGCACTTTTTAACCCTTAATTGCATGATTTTTTTATTTATTTTGAATAAAATAAAATAACGTTCCTTTGACTGAATATATTATTATAAAAATAATTTTAAAAATCTAATGTAAAATTTAAAATCCGTTAAACAGCTTTGTAGCTCACAAGCAACACATGAAATGGTTAGTTCTTATTTATTTTAGGCGATCTAAACGTGAAATTCTGGTATGTTGCAAATTTGCTACACAATGCAATTAAGGGTTAAAATTGGCCATCGTAATCACCATATTAGCTGTCATGAATTTCGTATTTATAATGTCCATAAAATAACAGTTTTCCAATAATTTATTTCAAAAAATCACTCTTTTTTACAATATAATTTAAACACATAATATATTTGAGAAGTTTTTTCAGTGTTAAATATTGATATTTTGAAAAGGACATATTTTATTCCTCATACATTTCATTCAAATTAACATATTTAATTTATTATTTTAAATTTAGACATTTTCACATGTTAATTTGAAAATACAATTTTAAAAATATTTTACATAATTAATCTTTCCACTTTATTATTTAATGTACTTATATTCCGGAAGCACTGAGAACTTTTATTCGTTCAATCAGTTAGTATGGTTGTAATCAACATAGATGAGACTAGATTGTAATTGTGTTGATCAATCAATTTTAAATTATGAAAACATACTTGGAATCGGATTAATAATTAGTTGTTCTAGGTTTACTTCTTAAATGTAATGCTTTTACATACTAATTTGACAAATATTTATCTACTAAAAAATGCAGTAATAGAATATTTTGATTTTCTTTTTTAGCTAATTAATTTTTACATTTATTAACATGAATATACGTGACCCATGAAATTTGAAATATAATAATTTGCAACACTGAATAAATCTAATGACATTTATATCGTTTATATTTGGTATCTAATCGTGATTTTCATTGAATTTTTCAAATTTATGTTTAAAATTAAGTTCAAATAAAAATTTTCAATTTTGGAATATTATCTCGAAATTTATATCAATAAAGCACAAAATTGACATTTATTTATTAATATGAGTTGAAGTTTAATTTATTAATATTTTTTACAGAAGCGTTAATTATTAATATTCTTTTATTTATATATAATTTTAATATCAAAATTTTGACTAATTTCTACATTTATTATTTTCATTTCACTTTCAAATTATCAATCAATATTTTGCTTTGAATTTACACGAATTTGAAAAAA
Organism: Schmidtea polychroa; assembly: GCA_959609185.1. Lineage (NCBI taxonomy): Eukaryota > Metazoa > Platyhelminthes > Tricladida > Dugesiidae > Schmidtea > Schmidtea polychroa. The sequence continues at coordinate 88,365 of CAUHTR010000606.1, read as the reverse complement.
ATAAATCCAGTGTCAAAAACTCACGTTAAATATACCGCAATAATGAAAAGATAAAAGAAATTGAAAAAAAGTTAATGGTAAAGATATAAGATTTTTCTGTTAATTTCTATTTTCTGATGATCATTGGTCATTCTTTATTTTCTTTTAAATTTCATTCATTTTCACGAGGTGAATGGATCAAACTTTTTCTTTTAAACATAGGGTAAAACTTTATCTATAATCGTAATGAAAATAAATGAAATTTTAAAATAATATTTTATATATATTTACATAATTAACACAAATTAAATCAGAATTTTCTACTTGTGACTCATAAGTTACATTTTTATCAATTATATCTGTTTATAAAATGTTGAATTCATTTTAAACGCAGAAAATTGTTAACAGATTGTAAAATGAATTTCAAACACGTGAGAAATGTCTTAAAATTCATATAAAATGTAAATTAATGTCGAGAAATGCTTTTTCTAATTCAATTAGTCATTTATAAATTTTTGAACTGATATTTTTGAACTTTCCATTTAGTTTTATATAAATAAATTTTGACAGTTGGTCAAATATTCTAGTTTCAAAAGTTTTTTATAGTACTTTTATTTTATGTTTTACTTAACTTTATTTATAATCTATTACTTTTTTGTTTTAATTCATAAGTGTTTGTTTTTTTCAATATTCGGATTTATTCTTTCAAACTAAAATCGAAAACAATCAATGTTGTTAAGAATCATTAGTCTATATCAGCGTTTCCCAAAGTGGGTTCCGCGAACTTTTTGTAAAAAAATAATTTATAAAAAAAAAAGATTTATAAATAAAGATTAATAAATAATTCTCGATTTTATTCGATCCAATTTAAAATTGTTTTTCAATTCTTTTTCAAAGGAAAACCACAGTTTTTTTAATTATATTATTTTAAAATACGCATTAAAAATATGAATTTAAAATTATTTTTAATAATATTTGATAAAAAATTTGATATGATTTTTGTAAATAGGGTTCCGTCAAAAATTTGAAATGAAAAAGGGTGCCACGGTGAAAAAAACTTTGGGAAACTCTGGTCTATATAAACTTATTGTGTAATTCAGTGATTTGAAAATAATTGTAAGTGCATTTGTTGAGGTTCCAAACTCTGATTACCTTGAATTACCTTCACCAAAAGATTTTATACTAATAATTGTTTTTCAATATTCACATATTTTTTTGTTATTTACACATTTTTACTTATAAATTCCTTTCCATATATACAGGATCTTTTTTACGGAGGCGTCGAGCTCTGTTTGGTGCATATTTTCGGATGGGTTTGCATGCTTCAGGGATTGAATTTGTGGTGATCAACTGCTAGTTTTCTTGGGTCCAGTTTGAGAGTTGATCTCATTTGTGACCCTATCTGTTAAATGATGATTTTTATCTTCTGCTATTAACAAGTTTACGATTTAACATTTCAATTCGAAGTGGGTGTATATTTTCACTATGGCTTTTCCCTGTTCATTGATAATTACTCGTTGAGCTTCTCTTTCGATAATGAGCTCGTCTATACAATTGGTTAAAAAAGTGATTTGGTTCTTTATAGTGTGTACCTGTTTGGGACTGAACCAGGTCCCTTCGAGTTGATCAATTTTTTATGTTAGTTTGCTGATTGCTCTTTTCAATCCTTCTTATATAACATTCATGCTCTTCGATTGGATTTCCAAATCACAGGTAGTGATGATTTGGAAATATTATTATAAGTCCTTGGGTCTTCACTTGGAAAATTAGAATTGGTTTGATTTTGCAATCTCCAGTGGCATTTTTACAAGTAAAAGTGTTAGCCTATCTTTACATCATCTTACAATCTAGCATAAAATTTTCTATTTTGGATAATTATGACCCATCTGGCATTTTTTCCAAAATAAACTCAGTTTTACCCTTATTAAAAATTTGCTTTGTGAGGTAATTTTCATTTTTTAATATTTCTGATTGACTTGATAATATTCGTAGCTTCTTCTGCATCTTCACATGTTTCTTTGACGTTGTGTCTATTTTAACCCATTACTTATATGAGATCACTTAAAAATTAACAGATTTCGATTTTATCTGTCTATATATACGCATATCTAACCTTCATGCTATATCTATTAGGTATATTTCCAGGAAAATATTTCAAGTGGAAAAAATTCAAGGCAGAAAATGGTGTATAGAAAGCGAAGGATTGACCAAGTAAAATCAAAAGAAAAAGTAAATAATTAAAAAATAAATCAGTAAATTTAAACGAAAAATTAAAAAAACCAATCAGAAGGATTGGAAATTAGACAATAAATAAAATATTTAAAAAAATCAAAAATACGTCCTAATTTGATCTTTATTGATCAGGCTAATAACAGAAAAACTATATATGAAGTTGCTTCCATCGACATTTTACCTTTATACAATTCACTTTTAGGTAAAGACCTTCCATTCAACAATTTTATTTCAAACTCTACATTCGATTGTTTAGAAGATTTTATTTTCCTTTAGAATTTTGGCAGAAGAACATTTGAATCACTTAACAGCCCGATAATCATTTGAAACTTTGTAATTATCAAATCTTGAAATGTGCAGCGGAAATATCATAGTAAATTTTTATGAATTTGTTTCATATATTATTACGTCATACTATGTATATTTATAAAATTTAATGTAGAATGTAAAAATAAAACTTTAAAAAAATCATTTATTCTTTCGTACTTTTGATAATTAATGTTTTACATATTTATTCATTCATAAATTGAAAGTTTCACAGCCTAAAATGCATGAATTCATTTTCGTTTATTGATGTTTTCTATAAAGATTTTGGCAGCGACTGACTCGATATGCTGGAAACGTTCTCTCTAATTTTTAACGGTGCTGTGCAGAAAAATGAAGGTGTGAACAAAAAAACATCATGCGACATTTTAGTGTGCAACATTTGTGAAAATCATATTTACAGGTGTTAACAACTCTTTTACACGCCAGTCACTAATATAATGAAAAACATTTTACACAGAGATGGCATTATTCATTATGTAAGTTAAAATATAGTTCAAATTATTTCAAGTAAATAATGTCGGTAAAGTGCTAAACATATTTTTTTCTGCAAAAACCTGCAAATAAAATGTGTGTAGTTCGAAATTTAGAGCATACATTTATTGCATGATTTTCACTTTCCGCGACTGTCTTTATGGGTGGTACAATGCCTGTAAATCGTATCTAGATCAATAGAGTTTCCTGATGACATATAGCGCATCAAATTATCCAAATTATTTACTTCTAGCGTATTTCTAGATTTTGTTTTAATTAAGTTCATCAGACTAAAACCACGTTCACAGTCTGCACTTGATTCTTGAAATGTGCAACAAATGTCCAGCAGAATCGAGATCTCTTTCATGTCTTCATTCTTCATGGCACAGGTTATGACATCGGTGAAAGTTTGAATTGTTTCAGTCTTCATTTTTTCCACAATCAAGAATTTAAAGTCATCAAAGGCAATGCCAGACCAAGGACATATTGTTCCAAATGTGCAGTCACTCTATACATTACCTGTTTCTCTTCTTATCATAAGTACAGTGACTGAGCATAAAAGTAACTATAATAACTAAAGCTGTGCAGTCACAATATGTGTAAACCGTAAACATTTCAAATAAATAGAGATTTTAATATTTAAATTTGAGAAAGAGAATTTCAATATTCTTGATTTTTAAGGGCCCCTTCAATCAATTTAGCCCATTGAGTAAAAGAGGCCTGCTTCCTAGGATTGTCACGCCATATCTGTTGGGTTTAACGTGTAATTTATTGAGGAAATTGCCTGAAATGGATAAAATTATATGTAATCAATATTTAATTAAAAATATTCTGAGCACAAAAATCTAATTGCCAAATTACCCAAGCTTTAACTTATAATCTTAAATAATAATTAACAATTCCTATATCTTGTGTACAACGAAAAGTACCTTGAGCCCTAATAAACATAAGAAGCGGGAAATAAGACATCAGATGGTCACTAGAAAAAGAGAGCCTTATAAAAGAACAAAAAAACTGTCAAGTTACCATAAAAGTCTGAGAAAGAAAACAGAGAAGCGATTAAATGAAAGTGACAATTAGAGAAGAATTAGTTAGAGAGCCATTTTCTTTAAACTTTTAATCAGATTCATTGATCTTGAGACGGTCTCCCTAGGGTCATTTGTCGCAAGCGAAAGCTTTTTGTTTCGACAATGAAAATCGGAATAATTATGATTTTGTGGTACAAATAAAACTTGTGATGAATTCCATATTCTAATTGAATACGTGAGAATATACTGATGTAAAATGAGTACACCAAAAATACATCATAAATAGTACTTTATTTATTCTTTTTTAATGTTTAAATATTTTTTTTTCAAACATGTAATTAAAAATAACTGCATAGAATATAACTCATCTTAAAATAAATGCATTAAAGTAAAAAATATACTTATTCGGGTCAGTAAAGTATCAATTAAATTAATTTTAAAGATAACATCATAAAATTTCTCAACATATGTTGCATCCCAAAATATGTCTACGCACATTGAAAATTACTCTAATAATTTATTCCTTAAAGCAACCTATTTACTCTAATCCAATTTCTGACCAATTTTGTCATCATTATAAGTTCCCTGAGAAACAAAATGTAGAGATTTCAAAAGCAAATGCATTTCGGACGTCAACGTATCGGTAAATTGTAATTCTTTTTGTGTTTATGTCACTTTTGAATATTGAATAGAAATGGTGACATTTAAAATTTTCAATCACATGTAAAAAATATTACAAGCATACGGATAGGAAAAAATGCCTAAAATTTCATTCAATTATTTATAGTTACAATCAATGTAATATAATATCAAAAATTTACTGATGTCTGTAAAATTTTATTTAATTTCATTTATTTAATAACTGATATAAGCACCTGTAAGTCAAATAATAATAATAGCAATAATAATAATAATAATAATAATAATAATAATAATAATAATAATAATAATAATAATAATAATAATAATAATAATAATAATAATAATAATAATAATAATAATAATAATAATAATAATAATAATAATAATAATAATAATAATAATAATAATGACGGGGTTATATAAAAATGTACAAATAAATTCAAACGCGCTGTTTATTAAACTCAAAAACTTGGATTAAAAATAAAATTAATTAGAAATTAATTAAAATCAAAAATTAATATTTGGTGGGTGAAAAGTATGGATCATGTCCATTTATAGATCTATTTATTGCAAATCTATTTATTATTATGAAAACTTTTTAGCATGACAAATCGAACTTCCAGAATAGAGATGTTGCTTTCTGTGAGAAATATGACAGTTCCTCAGGTTATTGCCATTCTTCCTTCCAAAGAATTACTGAAAAGAGCAATGAAATGTTCTTGTTGTGGTGAATTAATGGTAGAAAGAGAAAGAAAAGACAATATTGATCGTGTTTCTTGGGTTTGCTACAGCAAGGAATGCCCTAAAAAGAAAACCACAATAAGTATAAGAAATGGGTCTTCTTTCTCAGATTTTCGTTTATCACTAGCTGATGTATGGACTTTGGTGTTAATGTGGACCGAGTCTGTTCAGGTTTGTGATGCCGCCCAGAGGTATGGAATAAACAGGAAGTCTGTGAGTACAGTATATGCAAAGCTTCGAGGCCTTGCATCAGAATATTTACTTGCAGATCCTATAAGACTTGGTGGGCCTGGTATTGTCTGCCAGATTGATGAGAGCCTCTTTTGCCACAAACAAAAGCATAATAGGGGAAGGGCAGCTGAGACTCAAAGCTGGGTGTTTGGGATAGCTGATACCAGCACAACCCCAGCAAATTATTATGTAGAAGTGGTGCCTGAAAGATCTGCGAACACTCTCTTGCCAATAATTTTTAGAGTGTGTCGCCCGGGAACAGTTATTTATAGTGATAAATGGGCAACATACAAGAGAATAAATCAAAAATTGGGGTTTGTGCACTGGACAGTTAATTCTCATAATACCCATGTATCTTGTAGGTGGCAGATAATACCCATGTATCTTGTAAGTGGCAGATAATGGACTTGATCCAAAAGTATGAACAAGTTGCAAATAAAAAATTAAAGATCAATATATTAATTACGAATTGTTGTGAGGAGAGGAGGGATTCCTATTTAAAGTTATTACTAAAATAAAAATTAATTAATTAATATTCAAAGGTCTTGTTAATAATCCCGAATCGTTCAGGCACAATGATGTTTCATTAAATTGAGGATTAATTAGAACTGCTACTTATCAATTGAAAATTACATTTATAAACATTCATCCAACTATTTTATAAAAATGAATTGAGAATTCGATGATTTTTTAGTATATTTAATCTTAAAGCCATTGGCATGGAAGCAATGGAGCGATGTTTATATTCTCATATATAAAAATACCAATGAATTTTATTAGCATATCTAAGAGATTAAGACACATAACGTACTATATGAGTGATGTTCCTTAATTAACTCTTAGATGTACTGGGTGTAGTTTTATGTCTGTCTATCTAGGGAACTCTCGCGTCCACTTGGTGGAACTCGTCTATTTGATTTTATTTATGAGAAAATTATAAATTTTCACTATCGTCTACTGAATAGAAAATGTTGATTTTAGCGTACTCGATATTTGTCGTCGTTTCGTCCTATTCTACATGATTGCAAGATTGAGTTTTCGCTGAAAAGCTTTGTATGCTATCTGTTGGTAAACGGGTTTTATGGTATTCTTATTTAGTTTAGGTTCTGATAAGCCTACTACTGATGAAATTCCTCAATGATTCTTCTCGCGCTAAATGGATATTGTTAATTGTCACTCCATGTACTGTTCACGGTGGATTTTATTTTTAATTTTCTGTGGTTTACTCTTTGAGAATTTGTTTCATTAATTATTTATTTTTGCGTTATATGAATTTAACTTTGAACTGAATAATATCTCATTTTTTATTTCCGGTATAATAAACAAATAATCTGAATTAAAGATTCTTTACGTATCGGCCTCCGATTTCACTATTACTTGAATCGAGTCAACTAAATGTACTCCCTGAGCATTTACAAATTCATACTTAGCTTTGCTTTTATCAACCTCAATTAAATATACGACTTGTAGGTTCACAAATTTTGTTCTTGACTTTGATTATATCAAATTTAACTAAATTAAATAAAATATATGGCTTGTATACGTATTTACAAATTTTTGTTTTAATTCTGGTTATTTAATCTTTGTCGAAAATTTGAATCATTGAGCATTTTAATTACTCGCCATACATAACCCACTGGACGTTAGTAGTAAGCGTTCTTAGTGTCTTATAAATTTCGCTGGTTCAGCGTGTATTTCGAAAATTCGATTAAAAATTCGATCTCGATTAAAAAATGTTTGCTTGCTCACATGGCTCACTGGACCCTGATGTGACGAGCCCTTAGTGCTGTATATGAAGACCTTGGATAATACGAAACATCTAAAAGCTTGACACAATTCCCGATCTTCTTATCTAATTTAGTCCTTGCCCCTTAACGTTCCACAGTTACTCGTCTTACCTTTTGCGAGCATGTTATGAAAATGCGGAGGCTTCCCACACGTAGTCACAGAAGAATTAGGACATTCCTAATTATAGACTGCTTCATTTCTCGTAAGTCAATTATGTGTATGAATTTATTATCTTGCAGGTTATGTGGTTTGCTGTGGGCCGAAAAACATATCATTAGTACTAATGATGATTTTATATCAACGAAGATGATTCCATAAATAAAAGATCAAAAAATCTAATAAGAAAATTCTGCCATATATGACCAACGTAATTTTAACCTAAACAGGTGAGCGAAGTAAGAAAGGAGCTTTAACATAAACACAAATTGGTTGAAGAAGACCACGTGTAGATTAATTGCAATGATTAAAGACAATAAATACGTCGAGTTTCAAGTGACCAGCAGCATCTCATATACTAACTCCGATATCTTTGGTATAGTAAATAAGTCATAGTAAGAATAATTAAAATAATTTTAGGCCATTTAATTTTCTATTTAATAAATAACGCGATTATGTTCCTTATTAAATACTCTCACCATTATAACTAACAAGTTCTACTTGGGATAACATTTTGATTAATCTTTTTGCAAACTTCTCAACCTAGAAATTTGAGGATTCATTAGTTTCAAACTTTCAAGTGTAATTACATATACAATACACCTGCTTATTAAATAAATTCACACCTTCATTAAAAAGTGAAATAAAATAATAAATTTTCATAATCATTCAATATTTTCATTTCTTCAATAATACACGAAAACAATTGTTATATTCTAATGTCACCAGCATAATAATAATGTATAAATTCACATCTTAATGTTCAAAATAGCATATTGGTCTGACATTTACCCACACAAATATCAAACAATTGAAATTCAGTCTTGACCTGAGACAATCAAAATAGCATTCAGAATTAAAGGTCAAAGTTATCTGCATTAGTCTGATTTCAATTGAAAACTACGTTGTCAAACCAATACCGAAATATATAAAAAACAAAATTGTGCTTGATTTATAAAAAATATAAATAAATCTAAGCAACATTTATTTTTCAATACATTATTAAACGAAACACCAGCAACAATATAATAATCCTAATATACTTCGAAACAATTTGAAAAAAAAGTGATAATGCTCATAACTTAATCGAAAAAGTTAAATAACTAAACAATGACCAAAATCAAATAAATTTAAGCAAAGTTTATATTGAAACTAATTTTGAAATAAATGTCCAGTGAAGGCTCTATAGTCATAAGCATCCGGAATCGGCTGACCAGATTCCGAAATGTAAGGAGGCATATTACGTAGACAAAATTCGGCTTGATCTTTAGTAAGGTTCTGAATACAATCATTGAAAAATAAAATAAGAATGAGATAACTTACAGAATATAATTCTTGTTTAGTGATATACGGCTTGGATTCTTTCGTGAGTGCACAAAAGGCTTCTTCAACTTCTTGGCGGGATTGTACATTTTCAGTTTCTCGACTAATCATGAAAGCCATAAACTCTTGTAAAGTTACATATCCATCGCGATTAGGATCAACAACAGATAAAATTGTTTCAAATTCTGGGTCCACCTGGCCTTCTTCAACAAAGGCTAAGTCCATACCAAGAGCTCTCAAACATGACTTAAATTCTCTATGATCAAGTCTTCCTGATTTGTCTTTATCGAAATGTTTGAACATCATGGAAAATTCTCTGAGCGCCTCTTCGCTGACACCACTAACATTACGAGCTTGTATTTGTTGTTCTAGATTATGGTGCATTCTCATAGCTAGCTGATCCAATTGATCCCAAGCCTGACTAAGTCCAACCTATGTTCCAAAAATTTCATCATTAATTTTATTAAAATGTTATTAATTTTAATAAAAAAAATTATTAAAAAATAGATATAATATGAATTTTACTCAATTTATCTATTTAATAAAATGTGCAAACCAAAATACATGATTACTAATATTTGGTTGTGAAATAAATTAAAGATTTCTAAAAATGTTTATTGCAAAACTATTTATTGTTTAACAAATTATGATAACCATTTTCCCATTTGCCTCGAGTTAACTCGTCCAGCCAAACTGGTCTGACAAAGAGAAATATCATACCAGGAAGAATTACTAAAACGTTGTATTGATATACATTGCTGATGCGTAGAAAATGTATATATATGCTGTTTATAACATTAAAAAAGTTTTTAAAAAACTAAAACGGTAAAGGGGTTAATTACATTCATGACAATGTTTGAAAATTAAAATTGTGCAAATACTGGAAGACAACATAATTCTAAAGTTATTTGATATTATTAAATATTGAAAATGAAAATAAACGATCTTCAAAGTTTTTCTTAAACTAATCATTTAAAATTTGACTAGCAAATAAAAGCAAATATACATGAATTTTGAAGTCATTAAATTCTTTAAAAAGTTGATGACATGGTTTTCATAAATATAGACTGAGTTTTACTCAAAAATCTGACTTTCAGGAATTCAGACTTTTTTAGTTTGTCTTATTCTGCTGTGGGTTCACAAAATCATGTAGTCCCCACATATAACAGGTTATACATTTCCTAATACTCTGACAGCGGTAAATAAATATACGCAAACGAATTTCAATGCTATTTTTGACCAAAGTAAATTAGTATCGTTGAATCATTGGAATACTCGTTTTATCAGTATCAAAATCCAATCTACGTGTGTACAAAGTTTTCAATTAATTTTAATGGGATATTTTATTTTGAAGCTTTCCTAGTTTCCTTTAATTGTTTCTATTATTCCCCTATCTTTCCAATTTTCCTATAATTGCTCTTAGCAGCCAGGCGGCTTCCTTTGAGAAATGCTAATCTATATAAATTATATATTTTTTAATTTACTCGAATAAAAGTTCTCATGAGAATTTTGTTTTCGATTTACATGGAAAGTCATCAAAAGATGAAATTAATATATTTTAAATGCAATTTATTTTTAATTTAAATAAAAATAAAACTAATAACACTTACAGTACTGTGTTCCGTGTGTCGATTGTCAAGAATTAATCTCTCTTCAAGAATTGCTCCCTTTTCTTCAATTTGTTTCAAATCTATTTTTCGATCTTTTACTTCTTTTGATTTAGCTTTAGTTGCTTCTAACTGTTCTTCTAAAGTTCCAATACCTTCCATCAATGCAGATCTAACACCTTGAAGCCATTGATGGAATTTGTCCGCCATATGCGCAAATTCTTGTCGAAGAATTTCATTTTCTTCTTGCCTCCTAGTTTCTCGAATCAATTCAGCATCACGATCTTGAATAATTCTTTGTAAATTTTTCCAAGTTTCTTCCAATGCTTCCATTGTAAACCATGTATATGGATTTCCAGCAACCTAAATATAAATTTCAAATTCAAATCGATTTAAACTATCTAATTTACCTCAGAACTTTGAATTTCCTTATCTAATTGACTTAAATACATGAAATCCTCTTCAGCAGCTTTCAAAGAATTTTTAAAATGATCATGAGCTTCACATAGCGCTTTAATTTCTTCTAACGAGTTACAACGAACTGGATCAGTCAAATCTTCCTCTGCATTTTCAAACCATGAATTGAAAGCAGAAGCTTTCTTCGCGAATGTAAGATAAAGTTCCTCGACTTTTTTATATCTTTCTTGAAGTTTCAATAAATTATCCTTTCGCCTTTTAGATTCCCTTTGTAATTTATCCCATCGATCCATTAAATTTTGATATCTATGTTTAATAGCATCACTTTGTGCATGGTTAGATTCGATCAATTGATTATGTAAAGCAGTTATGACCTCAATTCCTTCAATTCTAAAAGATTCTAATCCAGTATCGAAAGTCTCATGTTTTGTTAACAAAGTTTGGACACTACTTAAATCTCTACCATAATCATCGCTTTTAACCTAAATTACAAATAATGGAGAAGCGTTTATAATGAAGAAAACCTGTGTTTCTTTGTCGGCAATCCAAGATTCAACCACATCTGTTTTCCACATAAATTGAAGGAAAGCAGAATTATCTTCAAGACAGTGTTTTCGTCTCATTGCAGCTTTACGAAGAACATCTAACTTCTCACGGAGGCCTTCGCACCGTTGTTCTATAGCTTTACCATTGTGATTATTATCATCAATAAGTTTTTGACCTTCATTACAGATATCATTACACTTATCTTCATGAACCTAAAAAACAAGTATATCAGGATTTATTATATAAATATAATTATTACCTTCATATCAGTTTCAAAAGCATCGTGCTTTTTTAATAATCCTTGAACAGCAGCCAACGTGTCTCCGTAATCTGTACTACTTAGCAGGTGTTGTTTTTCCAAAATCCAGGCTTCCTCTTCTTCAACAGTATCCAAGAATTTTTGATATTCAGAAGATTCTTCTAATTTGGTTTTACGAATCGATGATAACTGCTGTAACTTAACCCATGCAGTTTCTAAATGTTCTAGCTTCCTTTTAATTTCATCTGGGTTCGCTAATTGTGATTCATTCATTAATTCATGACCTTGTTTTTCAACACTTTGTATCACTGGTTCGTGTGCATGAATCTCATTTTCTAATCTTTGATGTTTCTTTTTTAAATTTCTAACACCAATTAAATCTCTACCATAATCTTCTGAACTAACAAGAATTTTTTTCTCTCTAATCCAAGCTTCTTCATCATCAATAGTTCTATAAAAATCATGCAATTTCTTGGCTTTGCCTAAAGTCACTGCTCTATTTTCAGCAAGCTGTTTAACTTTTTCATATCTTTCATTAATCATTTTCTTTCTTTCTCTTATTGTATCAGAATCACAAGTACCAGATTCAATAAACTCATCGGCTCTTTCATTAAGATCTTTAATACGATCTTCGTGAGCATGTATATCAGTTCCTAACACTTGATGTTTTGACAGTAAACTATCCACTGATGCTGAGTCCTTACCATAATCAGGACTAGATAATGAATGTTCAACTTCTCCTAACCAAAATTCAATATCTTTTAATCCTGCATTATAAACTGCTTGTCTATTGGCTTCTTGTAATTTTTCAGATTTATCTTTAGATTTGTTTACCAAATAATCCCATTGATCAGCCAATTTATTAACGCGTTCTTCAACGGCATTTTCTTGACCCATACATTGACCTGAAAACAGTATAAATATTAATGAAATAACATGAAGAATTTTGATATTTGATAAACACACATGACAAAATATCAAATCTAACTAATTCACTTAATCTAGAATGAAAAATTCCAGCATGCGATAAAAATTTGACATAATTTAAGATATCAGCATTTAAATAATTATATTAAATTTCAAAAATACAAACTATACCTTTCTCCTTTAATCGTTGACCAGATCCCAAAATACTCTGAAGTCTCTCAGCATTAGCAGCTAGTTCGGCCTCAAAAGCTTGATGTTTCTGATGTTTGGCCTGAATATTGGTGGTTGGATCTTTGTATGACTCATCGAGTGTATTTTGTAATTTTTCATTAATCCATATTTCCATTTCATCCGCATCTCTAATAAATGCTTGTAATGTTTGAACATCACCTAATCGACTTCGATTTGCAATCATATTTTCTTTAAGGCTTCCCCATCGTGCAAGAACTTCTTGACATTTATCTTTAATTCCATCTTTATCATAATGCTCATGTTCTACTAATTGATCTGCAAATTCTTTCAATGCCTGCATTTTGTCTTCTTGCATATTTATTGCTCTGTTAAAATCTTCGTGTTTCTTTATTAAAGAATCCACCGTCTTATCATCGACATCTTCTCCCAAAAGAGATGATTCTCTAATAGTCATCCAATCTTCTGCTTGCTCACAGTCTCTTAAATATAGCTGTAATTCTAAACACTGGTCAAGTTGTTTTTTACGATTTAGCCATTCTCTAAAAACATTTATATTAAAAAAAATATTATTAGCAACAACAATACTCATTTAATTGTTCTTTAGCATCAGCAATGCTCTGTAACTTTTCTTTAATTTCATTTTCAGCATAATGACCAGTTTTTAGTAATTCTTTACCGAAATCTTCAAAATTTTGGAAGGTACCCGATCGAGCATCGATTTCAGCATGGTGTTCCTAATGAAAATAAATGTGTTCTTAAAATATCACAATTCTCGCATTCAATATCTTATCTATTTTAAAATTACTGCATGCGTTTATACAGAATAATTTTTAAATTCATATTTATTCTAAATAAATACATTCACACAAAGACAATATATTAGAAAATTGCATGCCAGTCTTTATACTACCTCGCCAATAGGCTCTTGGCCTATGCCAAAATCCCCAGTGCGATTAGCGATTTCAACAGCTAAATCCTTAATTTACCGTTATTATAAAAGTATCGTAAAATTATTTTCAAAATAAAAGTTCAATTTTCTTGTACACAATTTATGAAAATATTTCATAATCCAAAAAATATCCAAAAATATAGTATTATTTATCTCAAATCCTTGTAATAGTAATAATTATATAATAGACTTTAAATATAATTAAAATAAAGAAAAAATTACTCGATGGCGTTCTAAAAGTGCTTCAGCTCCTGTCACATCTTTAGCCAATTCATCGGAAGATACTAAAGCATTCATTGTGTTAATCCAAGACATTAGATCTCTAAATGATGAAATTAATTTAAAATTAATTAAATGGTTAATTTTAATACCTGTAATCTGCCAAAAACTTTTGAAGATCAATTGAATTAAATAATTTCCCTTTGTAATCATCCGCTTTTGTAGTTAGCTTATTCCACATTTCATTTATTTCTTCTTGGTGTTGACAAATACCTTCTGCTTCATTTGGATGAGTTTGCACCAGTTCAGCTGCTTTAGAATCTAACAATTTCACTCTTTCCCCTAATGCAGCCAAATCTCTTTCAAGAGCTTCGTGCTTACGAATCAATCTTTGGACAGAAGTTAGATCTTTACCTACGTCACTTGTATTGAGTCTAGCATCTTTTTCTTCTATCCATTCTTTAGCCTCATCACATTCTCTGTGATAACGTTGTACAGCATAACAATCTTCCAAATCTTTTACTTTTCTTGTAGTAACTTCTTCTAATTGTTCATATTTCTTTTGCAACTGAGTAATTATTCCTTCTATTTTTTCAACCGCTTCTGTTTGACCACTTCGTTTTAACTTATTAGCCTTATCTTTCAATTCTTTAATTTTTTCTTCCTTTTCTTTTTGTTCAGTGACAAATTCATCAATTTTCTTCTTTTCACTTTGAACAGCTTCCAAATGACCTGGAGTAATTACTTCAGTAATTGCTACTAGTTCTTTTTCAACTACCCATTGATGAAGATCATTAGCTTCTCTAACTAATTGATAAGCTTGAACTGAATCCTTTAAACGATCTATTCTATCTCTGCCAAGACTAAGAAGATTTTCGTATTGATTTTCTAAATTCTTTTGTTGAGATGCGACAGTAATTTGTTCTGGTGCATTTGGATCGATATCAGACATCATAGCATCAACTTTTTTCACGTATGCTGCTGGTACATGACCTTGACGATCATTTATTTCAACTTTCCACCAATCTTTATGGTTGCTATTCAAAAGTGTTAGCACATCACCTTTTCTCATAGAAACTTCTCTAGGATTTTTTTCTTGATAATCGTACAATGCCATAACTGTCTCTTTGCCGTAACTATCACTGACAGGAGCTTCTTGCATTTTACAGGCATCGGCCTGTGTTCTAAGAGAATCAATTGTAGACCTATATGCTTCAATATCAGCCATTAAAGCATCATGTTTTTTCAACAAAGCTTCAGTTGAATCTTCATCTTTGCCAAATTCAGTACTTCCAACAAGTGGCTCTTTTTCTCTCATCCAACTTTCAGCTTCACTAGCATCAGCCAAATATTGTTGTGCTTCAAGTGAGTCATCTAATAACTGCCTTCTTTTATCTGCTTTGTTTTTAAGATCAGACCAAATATTTTTCATGTCATCAATTTTTTTTTCAATATCTCTGTGAGCGTAATGATCAGCAGTAATCATTTTTTGTCCTTCATTACACACTTCTAAAATTCTTGGTTCATGACCAATAATTTCAGCTTGAATTGCTTGATGCTTTTTAATAAGATTTTGCACTCCGATAAGATCTCGTCCAACATTTGTTGATCCAGCTATAGGCTCTTTTTCGTGAATCCAGTCTTCTTCATCATCAGCATCTCGATAAAATTGATGTAATTTATAGGCATCACTAAGTTTATTTTTCCTTTTTTCGAGAGGCTCTTGTAATTTAAGATATCGATTACAAACTTCACTCTGTTTCTTTTTAATTCCATCTGCATCAAAATGCTGCTCATCAACAAATTGATCAGCTTGTTGTAAGAATGAATCGATTCGATCTTGATGAGAACATATGTCGGCTTCTAATAAATTGTGCTTTTTCTGTAAATTTGTAACACTGTTGAGATCTTTACCACAATCATCTGATGATAATTGCGATTCTACTTCAGCTAGCCAAATTTCCATATCTTCAACATTCCTAACAAATTGTTGCTGCCCACTAGCCTGGCCAAGATTCTTTTCTTTAACTTTTGAAGCAGAAACTAAATCATTCCACAATTTATCAAGTTCCTTTATTCTTTCTTGAATGTCTTCAGACTTATTGTGATTTGAATCTAAAAGATTTTGGCCTCTATTTTTAACATCATCAATTCTACTTTCATTTGCTGCGATTTCGGCCAAAAAATTTTGATGTTTCTGAACTTTAGATTGAAGATTTGTTGGTTCTTTATAATTTTCATCAGAAGCAGTTTTCAATTTTTCAACAATCCAAGCTTTAATTTCATCGGCGTCACGATCAAAAAGCTGATAATTATGTGAGTCTTCTAAACTACCTTTCCGTAATTTAGCCTTTTCTTCTAAATTTGATTTTCTAATCAATAAATCATCACGTTTCTTATTGACATCAGCAGCAGCGTAATGGCCATTTTCAACCAATCTAGAAGCAATATTATCAAGTCTTTGAGTTTTTTCTTCTTGAGCAGCTAATGATTTTTCAAAATCTTCGTGTTTTCTAATAAGCGCTTCAACGGAATCCAACGAATCTCCAACATCATTATTTTCAAGGAATGCTTCTTGTTTCGCGATCCAAGCTTCTGCTTGTTCAGTATCACGATAGAAAAGTTGAAGATCCATATTCTGTTCATAAAGAACACGTCGTTCATTCCAAAGTTGAATCAAAATAACTCTTTCTTTATCTAAACGTTCAAGTTTATTTACTATGTCTTCACTCAGTGGATGATTCATAGTTATAAGTTCTTCCCCTTCATTTTTACAACTTTTAAAACTTTCATCTCGAGA
Source organism: Schmidtea polychroa (assembly GCA_959609185.1). Classification (NCBI taxonomy): domain Eukaryota; kingdom Metazoa; phylum Platyhelminthes; order Tricladida; family Dugesiidae; genus Schmidtea; species Schmidtea polychroa. The sequence continues at coordinate 71,531 of CAUHTR010000606.1, read as the reverse complement.
ATCTATTTCACTTTTGTGTTCATTATGTCTTTCCATAAGTGCTTCCACGCCTGCAACATCTTTAGCTAATTCATCTGCAGCAATCACAGCTTTCATGTCTGTTAACCATGATAATAGATCTCTATAATCTGATAGGAATCTGTGCAATGAATATGAAACATCTAATTGCTCATTTCGTTCTATAGATTTCTTTTTCAAATGACTCCAAGCTGACAATAATGCTTCTTTTTTGTCCTGAATTGTATCTTTTGAATCAGGATGTTTGTTAGATAATTCATCAGCATCTTTTGTTAATTGATTTACTTTTTCTTCTAAAGCAATTAAATCTCTATCAAGAGCTTCATGTTTTCGCTTAAGAGCCTGAACTGAAGCCAAATCTCGTCCAAAATCTTCACTTGACAAAGGAATAGATTTTTCATTAACCCATGAAATGGTTTTGTCTGTATCTCGAAAGAATTTCTGAATTTCATGAGCTTCAAATAACTTTTGCTGTCGTTTTTTCGCTAAATTTTTCAATCTTTCAAGTGCATCTTCTACATCTTTCTTCTTATTGATCAATGATTCTTGTTCTGGAAAATCTTCTTGCAATAAATGATCAGCTTTCGAATAAATTTCAGCAGCTTTCTCTTCTTGATATTCCAAATCTTTCATAAATTCATTAAATTTCTTTTGCAATACTTCGACATGTTCTAGATCTTGTCCAAACTCTTCAGAAGTAACAAAAGTTTCCTTTTCTTTAGTCCAAAATAATATTTCATCTACTCGGCGCAAAAATTGAACATAATCTAAAGTTAATTTAAGAAGTCTAGATTTCTCTTTAAACATATTCAATAGTTTTTCCCATAATGCATGCAATTGGTCAAGTCTGGTTTGAATTATTTCAGAAGCATAATGCTGATTTTCTATCATTTCATAACCATTTTTGTCCAAGGCGTTTAAATTTTCTGATTGAGCAGCGATTTCTAACTCCAACGCTTGATGCTTCTGATTTTTGCTTTGCAAATTAGTCAAGTCTTTGAAATTTTCGTCTGAATATGTTTGAATTTTTTCCAATATCCAACTTTCCAATTCATCCGCATCCCTCTTGAAATACTGATATCTAAGTAAAAATTAAATTTGGAATATTAATAAAATGATAAAACTTTTTAGCATCTTCAAGTTTTTTACGCCTCTCTTCGGTAGCTTCTTTGAAAGCCGAATAGCGATTTAATACTTGTTCACGTCTTTCTTGAATATCCTCAGGAGTTTCAAGTATTTTTATTTCTTTCGGTAAAGTTATATCAGCCATCTAAATTATTAAAATAATTTAAAAAATACAATTTATGTAATAAGCACAAATATTTACCTTAAATATTTAATAACTAACAGAAAGCGAAAATACACAAGGAAATTAAACTGATTAGTTTAAACAAAGTTTGAGATGAATATAATCAATAGAAAATAGTCATTTAAATTTTAAATTTATATTTTATATTAATAATTATGCAATAACTAATCTAATTGAGTCTAAAATTTTATTATTTAAATTCAAAATGATACAATTGATATTTTGTATATTTATATTTTACTGGGAGGCATAGACCTTGAACTAAATTTAACATATTTATCAGACTGTCTCATTTTATTTTAAAATAAGATCAAATTTCTCACTAAATAAAAATTCAAATAAATGCACGAACATTTTTAAAATAAAATTATGTTGCACAATTCGTTTATATTTTAAGATATCATATTGTAATGTTAACGTTAAGTATATATTATATAATACATATTTAAACTTTAGATGTAAGCTCCTTATAGAGTTCTCAGTGATACAACTTTCTCAAAATTTCAATTATTTGGGTTATGAAGTTAGGGTTTTTATGACAATCCAACACTAACTAGTTTGAATTATCTTAGATTTTGGTTGTTATATGTTGAAGATTTTGAGTAGTACAAGGTAATCTGTTTAACTATAGAGCAAAGCTTTAGAAAAGTCTTCTGGCGCCCAGTGCAAAGGTTAACTTTGGCGACCTCCATAACCCAACCAAAATAATAAACACGCAATGCCTGACGTTCTATTGGTTGTGATAGGTTTATTTTTAGTAGTCTAAGCGTTGTAACTTGGTGTCTCTTTGGATTTTATTCTCATTGTGTCGTGGTGGCTAATATGCAAATTAATGTTAAACGATAACGAATCCAAAATAAACTTGTTTCACTTATCTAATAAGTCGAAATCAAGATAAAATAGTAGAAATACTCATGTATATGTGTTTATGTCTTTAATTAAACAATTTACAACTATTTAGTGAGCGAGTTTTCTCAAAATTACACCATAATTTGGCGCTCCCTGCTCTTTTGCTGTACCTCCCCGCTTAATGCGATTTCTCTATTTGCTTATAACTTATAGCATCTTATAGTCGAAAATTTTTTCATTAAATACATTATTCGCAACAAAGAGCTTAAATTATCCTTTAATTGTTTTAAATAATAACAATAATAATAATTATTATTATTACTTGTAGAAATCCGAGAAAGAAAAAAACCAGTATCAATGATAAACGAGAGTTAAACTTTGCTAATTTGCAAGTTTCCCCGTTATAACACAAAAGTGTAAAACATTATCTACCAGTAAAATTCAAAACTTGAAGGAGTTTTGTATAGGAAACTTATTCAAGATGTATAGTGATGATATTAATTACTTGAAATCATATTTTAATAATGTTGTGACATTGTATTTTCAATAAATTTTCAATATTGTTGGGTCTTAATTATTTGATTTAAAGACACAAGAAGTTAAAGTTAACTCTTATTACTACAGAAATTCGTTATAACCCAACTGTAAGGTTTGAATTTTTAGTATAGTTTTTAATACAAATATATTTTCAAAATATTTCATGTTCTGTTGATTTTATATACTCTAATAATTAATTTGGTTATTTGTAATGAACTTTTATTTTACAATTTACAAACATACCGTTCTGCCAAATTCCATATAAAATTCCATATAGAGAAACAGCAGAATGAATTTCTGATGAAAGAAGAATATGAGAGTAATTATGTATTATCAATTTCTGAATTATTAATTTCGCAATCTAGAAATTGAAAGTTACCTCCAGGATTTCACGTCTTTGCTCATTGAAGAGCAATATTAAGTAAAATCTCATGGTGAAGAAGGCATCAGGTATTGTATAATCATACTGAAATTAATCAGACAAAATTTTATTTTATTACAACTAACTTTCAGTTTTAAAATTATTTTATGGGTCAGCACCAGGTCTGTTGAACCACTTAACTGCACGTAATTGTGAAAATATTTGTTTAAAATTTCATTATTTAATTTTAGAGGATGAAATAAGTACTAAAGGTAAATAATTATATTTTTTTCTGAATTTTGAATATAAATATGAATTTATGAGAAATACGAAAATTTACATTCGTTTACATACGTCTGTTATTGAATTGGTTAGTTAGAAAATTTACAGAAAACATTCGATTATTGAACAGTTATAAATAATTACACATATTTTTTATAAATTTATGAATTTATAATTTTAAATATTATAAGGGTTTTCGTCTATTAATACGTTAGCTGCCACAATGTTAAGAAAAATTGTCTTCCTGGGCCAAGTCAGTTATTCGGATAATATTACTTGTATTATTACACGCATGGCGGCCCACGAGGCTAAATATAATGGGGTAAGTGAGATACGGCATATGTGTCTCGCGGTTCAAACGCACGAAAATCTGAGACACGACATGCATGTCTTATGGCAGCTAACTTGTTAATATGACCTTTTAGTAATAATTAGTAATAATTTGGTTCCGAAAAGATATTAAACACTTAATTCACATTTAATCAAGTTTTGGATTAAATATTTATTTTAGAAAGTTTTTGTTTATGCTTAAAAAGTTCACTACTGTTTAATATACATTAAAATTAATGAATGATTCTTAATTATATCCTATATACTTAAAATTATAATAATTAGAATATTTTTCTATTTCTTTGGATTAATCAAGTAGAAATGCATGCTGGTCTAGAATTTTCGTTTATTTAATTAAATGCTAAATAAAAAATTTATTTATAAAACTTAGATTCTGTTTGTATTACTCATTGGCAATAAATCAAATTATGTGGTTACGTAATAAATTTATTTACTAGAATAAAATTAACATACATTTCAGTGCCTGCTGTATTAAATATGTGCTTTATTAAAAATGTGTAGAATTATAGAATTACACACTGAATTAAATTAACCAAAATTAGTGAAAAAGTGATTTACATAGATATATAGGTTTAAATTTAATTTACATATATATTTATATTATTAATTGAAATTTAAATCATAAAAATATTACACAATTTCTTAATAAATTTATAATATATAATTTGACCCAATTTCGATGTTGTTAACATTGTTATAGTCTTAAAAAAAATTATAGTCTTAAGTCGGAGAAATAATTCATTAAAATTTTAATAATAATTTTACTATAAATTATTATTAAAAATCAAATTTACATACTAAAATAATACAGCCGATTCCGCTTAATAGGGCCTGGAAAATTTTTTCCTTTTAAAAGGCTATATAAATTATTCGAAAGAATACATTTTTTCTTACACTTTAGTAGATACATAAACAAGAATTCATATGTTTTTTGCAGGAATTAACATTAAAAATGGTAAAATGGCAAAAATAGTTACCACTTTTCCACGCGAAAAATATTAATATTTACTTCTTTGATATTTTATTAAATTTTAATTTCCATTTTCAATTAATTTTATTCATTTTTTATGTGTGATGTGTGAAAAATTCGACATTTATTGATCTATAATCTTATAAAATATGAAGAATGCATTATTGCTCCTACTGCAGAAATGTCATCAGAAGTACTTCCCGAATACAAAAATCGATAATTAAGAATTATTTATTTTATTATTTTCATATATTATTAAAATGGCGACGCTCTGATATGGGTCACCCGATTTTCAAAAAAATATTTAATTAAAATTAAATTAAAATGAAACTATTAGTATTCGTATTAGTATTTTTTTTCAAATCGGGTGACCCATATCAGAGCGTCGCCATTAAAATTTTAAATCATACTAGTCAGATAATAATTCAACAAAATTATAAAAAATATATGTAATTTATTTTTTATTAATTATGTAAATTAGGTTTTGTTCACAGAGAAAAATTAAAGTAAAAATAGTATAACTGAAACTAAATTTAAAGTATTAAGGAGAGATAGAGCTCAAAAAAAATAAAATAAATAATGTCACACAAGTCAAGTTTTAATATTTAATTTTATATATATACACTAAAATTTTATTTTTCTCTAATTTTTTTTATAAATTGTTTTCAGATATTTTTTAAATATTAGAGACTTAAAACCAGGTGGTAAAAATAATAATTTTTGAAATATAATAATGAAAATATTGTGATAGTGCTGCACAGTGGGAGTATATAGAAAAGGCAGTTATTTTTCAGTCTTAAAATTTTTTTTAAAGATATGCGATAAATATTAAATATTATTAAAATATTAACTATTATTTAATATTTTGACTGTTCCGTATGAAAAATTTTCAAACCATTCATTTACATTGAAACCACTTATTTAATGGTAAATGAATCACATATGATACATAAAATTCTACACAAAAATTCAATGAATCACATATGATGCACTGAACAGTCAATGTGATAAATTACTACCAGCAATTGAATTTCTTAAGAAATGATAAAAAATATAAGTTTCCGAATTTTGTACATTTTAATTTCCGAATAATAAATTCTTTCAGTAATCTTAAAATTTGTTTTATTTATTATGTCAATGCATCCATTCAAAACCATATAAAATAAATTTACAAATAATATTATCTATGTTCTACTTTGTTTCTTGATCCAAAACATTACACATAGATCATATAATCTTCTTAATCTTTTTAGTTTAAATTTTAATTGGACAAAATTCGAATAAAAATTAAACTTTTAATAAACTTTAAAGATGTTCCAAATTGACGCAATTATATTGGAAATGTAAATTTATTTTCAAAACAAAATTCCTTCATTTCAATTTTTTTTCAGACTACAAATCAATATTTTGTTTTATATTTAAATAAAAATATTAATTGATTGTCTATTAAGGAAATGATAATAAACGAAAGTGACAATTGAATGGGTGAAAATGAAATATTGTACTAATTAAAATAAAAAAATATGAAACAGAAATATTTTTTTTAATATCACAAATACAAAAACAAGTTTTTAAATAGGTTTTCTATCCTGATTTGAAAAGGAGAATAGCAACTTGACCCAAGTAGAAGTAGATAAAATGTTTGGTTTCATGAGTTACGTAACTGGAATTAATTTCATAAAATATGCTAATAAAAATTACATTAAATTTACCTTCCGAAATTTCTTCCAACGATACAATGCCAAGTTGGATTGAAGGTTTTGTCAAATTCCTTTTTGATATATGCAGCAATGTCTTTTTCGATGTTGAATTTTTCCATTGCCTGCGTTGCGTAATTTATGGCCGCCTCTTGCATTTCGTCGGTCATGTCGGCATTTTTAATAACGGCTTGACGCTCGGACATTGTTCAACTGTTGAATTCAGCTGAAAAAATGTCATTGCTTCACAACCATTTATACAAATATTCAGTAATTACAAATAAAATAGTTTAGTAGAATAGTTTCGGTAACGAAATGGTCTTATTCAATGTTATTTGTAATTTAATATGTCATTAACAATTGAAAATGCTTGAAACTATTCTACTAAAATACATCATTTTGACACGACGACGAATAATGTTTATATTAAATTGCTTTCAAATTACAACATACCTAAAGTTCCAATGTCCAATGTAAGAAAAGACATAGTTCTCAGAATGTGAGTTTGATTTGTCGCTTTTGAAGTATAAACTAAAATTTTACAAATTAAAATCCCAAAACGTGTAACAGTGGCTGTGATTGTTATCCATGTCGGAAACGGTTATATTCTTCCAAAAATTAAAACTAGGTAAATATTTTAAACTCCTAGGCAAAATATGTCTGATAGTAAACGCTCCTGATACGGTCACACCCCAGTTAACATTGTTTAATCGTTCAAGAAAAAAATGATGTTTACCGAAACAACGATAAATGAAGCAATCTAATATCCTGGTATAGAAGAGATTTATATGAATTAAACAAAATTAAACAAAACAGATCAAACAATATAACTAGCTAAATTATTTATTCACAAACAATCACAAAAACCAAAACTTCCATTCAGCAATGAAAGTTGTAAGATGTCTTTCATCTAGCCCAATGATGGATTAAGTTGGGTGTAATAATAAATGATGAAAAAAATAATTGAAAAAAGACACAATCGGAGCTGTGATAAAAATGCCAACAGGAAAAATAAAAACAAGAAATATAGAATGCAGGGCTGACTTGAGAAATTCGGCGCCTGTGGGCTACTAAAAATAATGCGCCACTCTTAATAAGAAAACTAACAGAATAGCAAACGGGAGCCGGTGTCTGGTAAAGTTTCACAAAAGTGTCAGAACTAAAAAAATCAATTTATTATACAAACAAAGACACAAAATTTAATTAAATAAAATTAAAAAACCTTTAAAAACGAAAACAAACCTTCAAGCCAACAAGAAACAAAAGTAACTTATATATTTATTTTCCTAGCTTTTCCTTTAGCAAGCGGATCAATAATATCCCTCGTATTTAAGTTATCAAATAAATTTCTCTCAATTGATAATATACTTAAATCTTTGAATTTGCATAATCCCAAAAAAGATCGTAAATATTTTTTTATTCTTTTTTTTGATCTTTCACGACTGCAATTTATAGTGGCGAGGCTATAAGCCATTTAGTCCTGTGATTAGAATGACTAAATGAATTTCAAAACTAAAGATATATTTTAAAAGGAGGGATGTAAGTTGTATTTATAAATATTAATATATTCGGATGTTTGTTGTATGTTGATATTATATAAGTAAATTACTCGGAATATTATTTATATTTAGTTAAAATTCTCCACATATATTTTAATAGAAAATTATTTTTGTTTTGATAATATATTCTTGAAACAACTTATGAATAAATTTAAATCCTCTTCTAACTAAAATTAAATACTTAATGACTTAAAAATTACTGTTCAAATTTATTATTACACAAAAAATAAAATTTTGTTGATGATACCTAAATGATAAATAGCATAATAAATAAGCGAATTACCTGGGGGAAGATTGTCATGACAAACGGGACGATCTATGGGAACTCAGAGAAGAAAACGGAAGTAAAAAGAAATGAAAAATGAGAAAGATAAATCAAATAAAAGAAGAAACAAGAAATTAAAATAAAGGTCTTTGTTAAATAAAAAGTACAAACGAAGGTGGAATTTTAAAATTTTCTCTTTAAATTTGTAAACTACAGAGATAAATTACAGAGAATCTTTTGGTATTTATAATAACAGTTTAAAATGAAATTTATTTTCATCATTTACTGTTTTTTTATTTCTTTTCTCGACAACTCAGATTTTTTAAAAATTGAATTCAGCACTATCTTCGAAATTGAATTCCTAATTATAATTTACAACATTTTTATCAAATAAAAAATTTTTTAAAAGTTTTTATTCCATGAACAATTTCTACGTATCGAAAGTTTACATGCATTTTTTACAATGTTGGGTTTGTGTTTGCAATTTAATTTTTCGATCACTTATCAATTTATATATAAAAAAGTTTTTATTCCATGCAACAATAAATTTTACACAGGTGAATTTTTGTTTCGATAATATAACTTTATTGATTTTTTATATTGTAGAAGTTTTTATTCCATGTAACCGGATGCATAATTGATCTAACAATGTGTGAATATTTTATATGCAATGTTGTGTTGCATACTATTTCACTATTTTTGTTATGTTCATTCATTAGTGTTATGTATGATCTTATTAATTTATAGTAGATAGAGATTATGATTGCTGTTTAGAAATTTGTTGAACCCAACCGAGTCACCTGTAAAAAATACTGTCTCGGGACAGTTGGGGTGCTTGTTTGTATATTAATAAAAATAACTAAAATAAAATTACAAATTTAATACTTTGTAAAATTGTCCGGAAGCAAAGATTTAGGTCTTTATTTGTAATAGAAGAATAACTATATGCTAGAGGATGATTTACAGAAAATAACTTCGGATAGTTTTGTTTTGTCTCACACTTATCAATAATCACTTTGCTTCTTAATATTTAGTTTGAATTCCAATTTTAACTTCAGTTTTGTATAGTTTAATTACTTACCAATTCTTTACTCTTATCGAATTTTATTTTTAATTTGTCAATTTTACTATAGTAAATTATCCCTATATAGTGATTTTTTATTTTCTTCTTTTACGCAGTACGCAATAACAAAACTAGTAATGTACTATAAATCTTAATTACAAATAAAAAATATAACACTAAACTTTAATTAGTATTAAATTTATCTGCAAGATTAATTTTTTATGGATACTTTCTCTTGGATATGATTTTAGGCGATTAGACTGAATTTTTTCTCCACTAAAAATACAATATTTTGAAAACTAATAATTAATTTTCTACCTCTTCACTTTATTATAATAACTGAGCTTATAAATCTAACATTTAAATCAGTTGTGCCAAACTGACGGCCGTCGGCTATATATATATATATATATATATATATATATATGCTTCAGCGTCGTTCAAAGTTGACTCGAACAATTACACAATATTTTGTAATTTTTAGATTTTATTTATTCAAAATAATAGAACAAATAAATTATTTATTATACTAATAAAACAAATTTCATAAGAAAATTAAAATTTTGCTGAAAAAGGCTAATTTTTCTCTTCAATATTTAATTAAAGGAAAATGGTTTTTCCTCGTATGTCATGAAAAAATGTAAAATTAAATAGTTAAATCAAACTCGGCTTTAAAATTCTGCAAATTCATCATTAATTTATTATTCACAAGTTTCCAATTTTTCAAAAAACGTGCCAAATCACTCATTTAAACAAATTAATTCAGATATCCAACTCTTATTCTTAAAATTTTTCCAATTCTTCAGCCACTCGATTCTTCTTTTTTTCGTTCCTTCTTGTAAATGTAGTTCGACTCGATGAGTTTATATAGGCCATCGTACTGCATACCATACCTGTGTCTGTTCTGCTGTTCTTTGCGTACGAGTACCACATTTGTCTTATCCATAGCTCTCATAGTGTCTGCAGCTTTACACGAGTTAAATCGCGCGTCTTCCATTCTTTCGCTCTTGATATCTCAGCTTGTTTCAGATTAGAATATAGGTTAACACTTCGTCTTCAAATGGCGATAAACTTGTAGCACTCTGTCAACTGATATTTATATTGAATTCTATTCTACAGGGGTCGTCAAACTACGGCACACATACGGCCCACCGAAGACATTTATCCTGCCCGCCGGATACAATTTACCAAATGGAACTGGCTGAACTGCAGAATTGTGACTTTCTGAAAGACGCGTTCAGTTCAAGCAGCCTTCCTAATTTCTATGCATCTCTTCTCGCTGAGACATATTCCAATCTCAGAAACCATTCACTCATATTAGTAATAATCTTTGGCAGCACTTATATCTGTGAACAGACTTTTTCTAAGATGAAACATTTTAAATCTCCATTTTAAATCTAGACTTACTGACACACTTGCGTCACTTGGAAATATTAGCAGTGACAAATATGGAACCGGACATTGACAATCTTATCAGCCAAAAACAGGCCCATAGTTCCTATTGAAATATTTGTTAGTTGGTAAATTTAACTTTATTTGTTATTCAATTTAATTGTTGTACTTATTTCATTTGTTTTCAAATAAAGATTTTTCAAAACGATTTTATTAATTTAGTTCGGTCCTTCAAAGGTCTGAGGGACAGTGAACCAGCCTATTTTTGAAAAAGTTTGAGGATCCCGGCTATTCTAGGTAGAAGTTCATGCCAGTTTCTCTCTTCACATCCACCTGCCAATGTTGCTGTGATAAGATCTCTTATCGTTCGTATGGCTCGTTCGGCTAAACCATTTGATTGGTGCTGGTAAGTTGAGGTGAATTCCTGTTTGATTCCAAGTTTCTGTAGCTTCTGTCTTAGGAAATTCCATTCGAAATTGCGGCCTCTCTGTTAAAAGCTCTTCGGTTCTAGGAATTCAGAGCTATATCTAGGAATAAATGTTTTCTTGGTTCTTCATTGATCGATCTTTCTTTCAGAGCAGATCTTGCAACATCGTAAACAGCGTTGAATTTTTTCTTGCATTTTCGTCAAGTAATTATATTTTCCATATAATGAAGTAATTTCTTAACTCCAATATGACATATTTCTTCATGTAGGGTTTTTGTTCACAGGCATGCAAAAGTTTCTGTGACTAACATTAACATATTTTTGTTCTTTTCTACTATAATTAATCCTTCATCAATTTGTGTATTATTTAAGTTAAATGGTAAACAATTCTTTTTTTTCCAGTGTACATCTAATTTTCAATATCTCTCGCATTTCTCGGAACCGAATGCCCTTTTGTTGTCGTTCCCATACTTTTTCCATAGTTTCTCTTCTTTGGATAGTATATATATTTTCAATCCTTAGCTTCTTCATGTCTTGTTTGACACTGGGTGCAAATCATAATTTTAAATCTTGATAGTCCATCTGCATTCGAGTATTATTCGCCTTTCTAATATTTTAATTCAAAATTATATTGCGACAGGTTAGCTAACCATGTTTTTAACTGCGGAGTGATTGGCGTTTTCGTAGTGTTCATGAAAACCAATGCTTTGTGGTCGGTGCGAATTATGAATTTCTTCCCGTACAGATATTCTATAAAATGCATGGTGTATTAATGTACGACGAGCAGTTCGTTTTTTGGTTACACAGTAACCATTTTCATGTGATTACATATGTCTCGAGCCATAAGCTATGACAGATTCTTCTCCATCTTCTTTATTTTGACTTAAAACTGCACCAATAGCTCCAAAACTAGTGTCTCTGTCTAGGATAAAAGTCAATCCTTCTCTTGGAAAATCAAGGATAGGTGCCTCGCACAATTGTCTCTTCAGTGTTTGAAAGCTCTCATTGCATTCTTTAGTCCAATTTATTTCTTTATCGCATCCAGATGTTGCGGCGTATAATGGTTCGGCGATTTGGGCATAGTCTTTGATAAATCTTCTATAATAGTTCGTTAATCCGAGAATCAATCTTAATTGTTTTGAACATATCAAGATATCATCTAGATAAACTACTACTCCTTTGAAAAGCATTCCTTCTAGTACTGTGTGCATCAGTCTCTGGAATATCGCTGAGGCTGTTACTAAGTCAAACAGTAGTCTATTGAAGTCCTTCTCTTGTACTGAATGCAGTCATTTCTTGAATTTCTGGGGCCAACTCTACTTGATAATACGCATGGCCGAAATCAATTGACGAAACTATTTTTGCATTCGCAAGACAGTCTAGTAGGAATTTGGTATTAGACATCGAAATGACTCCTTTTCTGTTATGGCATTCAATCCACAATAATCTACACACATACTGATGGATCCATATTTCTTCCCTACTATCACTAACGAGGCATTCCAAGGACTCTTGCAACACCGAATAACATTTGCTTTCATTAACTCTTTTATCAGCTCTTCAATCCTTTTCTCCGTGTGCATTGTTTGACGTCAAGGATATTGCATTATTGGGACTCATGTTATCTCCATCTCATGTCGAACTAAGTTTGTAACTTCCAGATAAAATTTCGATGCCATAAATATTCCGCCGTATTCCTTGATCATTCCTTTAATATCTTTACTATTATCACCTTATATAGCCACTAGTGCTTTATTTATTCTTTCTTCATCAGTGTGGATTTTGTTTATCAATGACGTTTCTATATTATTGATCTTCACTAACTTTACTTCAAACTCTTTCATTGTATCAATACCCCATATGAATTCGGACTTGATCTCTTTTACCACTACTACTGTGATTATTTTAGTCTTTTGATTCCATGTGGCTGATATAGTTATTTATCCTATTACTTCTTCAGCTCCAGTTGAAAAAACTCCGCATTATAATATCGCACTACGTTGAAGGTCAGGTTTACCTATTTACTCCCACAAATATAAAACAATATAGTGAAATTTACTATAGTAAATAACGAAATTAAAAATTAAAAAACAAAAATAAAAAAATCAATAAGAAAAGAATTAAAACTGAATTTGAGCTCTAAATTTCAAAACAAAGAAACAGAATTACAATCATAGGATCAAATCGAATTGAGTCTTATAATATTTAAGTGGAAAAAAGGAGCAAACTCAAGAAGGTAATTTGGATTAAAATTCGTAACTTCAAGTGAAGAAGCTGATATACAATCAGAGATAAAGACCAAATTAAAACCTACTATTTCCAAGTAAAGTAAAAGAAATAAAATCAAGATCGTAAGACAAAGGCTCGGCTTTTGATTCAGGCTATCACCCGTCGAAGACTAGTCCGAGAAATTTCTGATTTAAACTTCTATATCAAATCCGCACACTAATTTTACCGGGAGATTATCTCACAAGTATCCGTGATTCACCAATTACAATTAACTGTCCGAGTCACCGTATTCTGCCTATCTGATAAAGTATTATTTATTAATTAATAAAATTGTATTTTTTAGGTTAGTTATCTGTTAGTTTATTATTTTATCATTAATATTATTATTTGAGTTGTAATACACATTACACACAAGCATCCCGACTGTCCCACCACATATTTTTACTGGAGACTCTGTCAAGCTCAACAGATTTTCTCTACACACCAAATTATAAAAACAACCATAAAACAAATTATAATAACAATCAACTAATAACGAGACCACTATAGTTTTCTAGTAAGTAACAGCAATACCATAACAATTACTTTAATTTACTTAAATTTCCATATTTTTAAACATTACTCTAATTTCTCATAAGTCAATGAATTTTATTAATATCTAACCAAAACAATACATGTATCAAAATCTTGCGACCATAATATGATTTGGTTTTTAACGAGACCTGGATTTTGTGTACAAAAAATTTTATAAACCTTAAAATACTTAAGCCTTTTTAGTGAGAGCCGGTTTTCTATAAAAAAAAATCCAGGGACCTAAAATACTTTAGTTTTTTTAACTAAAATCGGATTTTGTGTACAGAAATATATAAGGATGTTGTACGTGTTTATAAATTATTAAAATTAATTTTAAACATTGCTAATTCTTTAACTTTTTCTGTCAAATTTTAATTCTGTTTGAATAAGAATTCGATTTCTGAATGATGTCGAACTCTGAGTCTCTTTAAGGAATTATTTTGCAACCTTTAAAAGTAAATGTTTTCAAAATTAATAAATAAAATATTCATTACCGTTTTTTCATTATTGGATTTTGTAGACATTGATAGATTTTTAAAGGAGAATTTGAATCACAAGATTCAATGTTCGTTACTGTGCCATTACTGTTACCATAATACAGCCATAATATCCCATTTATTTTGTTGAACTTATGTCTCAAATTTTGTCATTTTCATTTGATTTCTAATCTATGCAAGCATATACATTTTTAAATATAATAAAATTAATCCCATTCAAAACATTTCGAAACTTGTTTATTCTCATTTGATTCTTAATTTACTTTTAATTTCTAAAATAATATTGTTTTAATATTTGTTCTTTTAAATTAATCAAATTCAAATGATATGATTTCAATATTATTAAATTATTATTAAATTATTTCTTATTATTTAAAGAATTTGTGTTAATACATATTTATGGAACCCATTTATCTATTCATTGGTTCTACGCATTATATTGCACATGTATTTATGTTGAATAAAGATTTATATTCTGGTGATGTAGAAGGAAATATAATTAAATGGAATTTTGAATCCCGGCGTTCTGAAATCAAATGGAAAGCACATGAAAAATGTATTTTAAGTATTGACTATTTGCGAAGCAAGAACCATTTAGTAACTCATGGCAGAGATGGGTACTTGAAATTTTGGTTGAAGTCAGAAAATAAATTTGTTGAAATAAATCGTATCGAGTCAAATCCTTATAGTTTCTGTCAAATGGCATTATGCCATTCATATAAAAATGGTGAGTTTATTTCTTTTGATTTAGACGATGACGATCATACTATCGAAATAGTGGAATATCCAAAAGACTTAATTACATACAACTTGTGTGTTAAACCCTCTATAAACCTATCTTTAAAATCGTATGGAATGGTCATGTCTATATCGATATTAGACACAAAAATAATGTTTGTAGGATATGAATCTGGATACGTGATAATGTTCAAAGAATTTCAATATTATTCAGCTATTAAAGTAGCTGATTGTATAATATGCATGGCAGTTAGCCAAAATCGATTACTAATTATTGGAACACCGAATAACGAATTAATTGTGATAGAAATTGATTGTAATTTTAGTTCTATGAGTGAAAAAAAGAAAATATTAATAAAAAATCCCGGAATCAGTTCAATAGTATTTAGACAAGATGAGAAAATATTTGCAACGGCTGGTTGGGATGGACTAATTAGAGTATTTTCTAGCAAGAGTTTGAAACAGTTAGTCACTCTTAAATGGAATATTGACCATTGTCAAACAGACACAGCTAACCGTCATTTGGCAATCGCTTTCACTGATGAAAATTATTTGATATCTGGATCCGATGATAAAATTATTTGTTTTTGGGATGTTTTTCGTAATAAATGAAAATTAAGATTTACATTTTGATAATTTTAAATAACAATCTTAGTTTTTGATTTATGTTAAGCTGATAACCCACCGAAATAAATTTTCTTTTCAATGAAACATTTGTTTCAAAGGACAGAATGAGATAAGGAGTAAAAATCTTTTTAAATTAAACTAAAATGATTTAAGGAGTTACCAAATTGAGAAAGGACCACCAGTGGAGTGACGAGGTTAATACCCTGTAATTTTATCATATACACCTATTGAAATGCACTTCTTGTTAATTTTAATTACTTTATAAAAATAGTAGCTTAGGAAATAAAAATTTGATTCTATAAAGCTATTAGCGAAATTTTTCCTGTAAAAAGTCATTTTGTGACTTGTAAGAATATATTCCAATTGTTGTAGTGCCACTAAGTCTACACAAGATTTAACGCATGTCTAGAGGATGAAGATCTCTTACCGAAATTACAAACAGATTTGCCGAAACTTAGCTGAATGGAGACGAAACATGATAAAACAGGTGAGACCTTGCCTTAGGACTACTCTTTCATGATGTTTCGACTTACTGCCGATGAAGGACAACAAAAAATCAGACTATGTCACTACCACTGCTTAGATTCACCAAACTGATAAATGAAAAATCAAAATGAATTAATATCGCAAAAATTTTTATTACTACAAAGAAAATTTAGGTCAAAACAATGATATGCAAAAACAAAAATGGGATCGCTGTACAAAATTAAGTCTCAAAGTTTTGGTGTGATACAGGTAAGCATACATTTTACCTTGTCGTGCTGTTTCCAGCGTAACCCAGAATACAAACAATGTTTCTCCGCTTGATACCATTCGAGAGATCAAAGATGGTAATGTATCAAGTAAGTGAGAGCACTATAATTAAAGGCCTGTGTCCGCTTTCGCCTGGTCCTTTTACTAGATTGGTTTCTCAACATCATGACCTATTCATCACGTTTATCTCACACTGACATCATTTTCGTCAATTCAGGCACTCATGCACACGTTTCATGGCAACTTTCTAGTGAAAATTAATTATTATTTATTAAAATACAACACATCATTCAAGTTTATTTTGGAGTAATTTCCCGTTGCCGGTCGGAAATTACTCTTCAACTTCTCCAGAGTGTCGCAGTCCATCTGCTTACGTTTAGGCCTTCTAGGTTGAACTGGTGGATAAATTGCAGCAAGCTCTGTTGGCAGAGTTCGGATCTGCTCGGTCACATCGCGATCGATGGCCTGCTGGTGAAGTTGGGTCTCCAGTGTGCACACCTGGATCTCCAGGGCACAGATCTTGGTCTGGTTTTGCACTACTTAAAGTTGAAGCTGTTGAATGAGCGTCAACCGTTTCTTCATTTCGGTGGGGCTGAACCAGGTGCTCCCCATTAATCTATAACTTGCACTTCGATAATCCGTTTTCCAAAATTATTTATACTTCTATATCTATTGTTTCATACGCCCTTATCTCTCTGCTACTTTGAGTGACTACCAAAAACCTTCGAATTTTTTCAAAGTATGATGGAAACAGTATTAGATGCAAAAAATCAATAAATTATAAAGTTATCGAAATTGAATTGGGAAAACGGGACAGGTATAGATTAGCTAATGGTCAACAAGATGATGATTAAGGATTTATCAGAAAATGGTTAGAAAGAGTCGAAAAGTAATTGAATATGTTAAAAGAGGAAATCGTTAATTAATTAATTGGCTAATAGAAAACCCGAGCCAATGGAGAACCTGAGAGATGAAGGAAACCCGAGCTCAAAAAAAATGAGAATCTCGGAAGGCCATTATCATGACAACATGATTAATGGAGACAAACAAAGTTAGGACTATTTCGAAGGAATAACAAAGGGAGCCAATTAATCATGATATGGTGCAAACAACGTTCAAGGAGCCGGTTGTCAAACCATTGCTAGATAGGAGCAATCAGGTCAAAGCCGATTAATCAAAGTGATTATTCTAGTATGAAAGCAAAGTTGAAATTCAGAATAATCGGCATTTTGCCTCAGGTAGGGTTAGAAGAACGCGAGAATAGGCAAACGATAGAGGCGAATTAAGGAGATTAGGGAAAAGGAAATATAGAATAAGAGATACAAAAAAGTGAAAAGGAATCAAATCAAACAGAAAAAGGAAAACGTTGGTCAAGAGAAGCTAAGAAATAAAAGGTGATTATTATCTTTTGTCAAAGCATCAACACTAAGCGGAGAATCGGTCAAACTGTTGAGAGAAATATATTTTTGTGATTCAAATATACGTTGGGTAGTTTATTGTTTTGATTAAAAGGACACGAGGAGTCATAGGTTACCAACTTGAAGTAGCAAAACCCAATATATATATATATATATATATATATATATATATATATATATATATATATATATATATATATATATATATATATATATATATATATATATATATATATATATATATATATCAAACAAAAGGTAATAGATAGATGAGTCATCGGAATCGTGTAGCTAGTAGATGACCAAACGGGCCCGCTCATAATAAAAACACACATATTAAAATCATTGATAAAAATCATAATTGAAATAATATTCACATTTAATATTTAATATTCACATGATAATAGTGTTGGTTACTTAGGGGTGTGTCATTTTGTATTTTAAATACGTCAGGGGTAATTTAGATATCCGCTCGACTCTTTCCTAAGCACCTCCATGACTATTGCACCTTAAACCATTTGTGTACCCATGGCGCGACCATGTTGGTAATGTACACAAAGGCGAAAAAAACAATGAGCAGGTGAGCTCTATTACTAAAACTACTCCCCATTGTATTTTCTTTTCGGGTTCTAGACTGCCGTTAGAAGGTCTTACGTCATTATTCACTATGTATGCTGGTTTTAGATCATTTGTGGTCCTCAATTACGGGTATTTCCTATTGTTCTCTTACAAAATTTTTTGCAGAGATCCGCCCTTATTTTTCATCTAATGATTATTATTCTATACTTCTGTTGAGGTCTCGATAATCGGGAACACTCAACTTACTGGTTCTTATATATATCAAAACAAAGACAATTGTATGTAATAAAATTTATTATAAATCAACAATTACCAAGTATAGAAAATTTGTAATGCTTCGACAATCCTTGTCAATAACTTTTCCTGAAATGCTTGTAAGGTTTTATGTGGATTGTTATATGTTGTGTATGCGTGTTATGTCTTAGTATGCTTGTCAATATGTGAATCTTTTTTGTACTGATTCGTTGATTAAATTATTCGAAGGATTAACCTTTGAATAAGAGTTCTCGCAGAATTTTTGGGCGAACAAAATGAATTTTGTATCGCTATTTATATTAATTTTTTTGATATAAAATCAAGAGTTAATACTTAAAATAATTTATTATTATTATAAAATTAAGATTTATTATTTTCAAGAATACTCAATTTATTTTCTATTACTATAACATTAAGATTTATTATTTTCAAGAATACTTAAATTTATTTCTATTACTATAAAATCAAGATTTATTATTTTCAAGAATACTTAAAATAATTCATTATTTTACAAATGACCCAAACGAACTCAATATCTAACACTACTTGAATTATTTCAAGTATTTCAAAAATGAATTTCTTTTTTATTTTTTCAGCTGTTTAATGAGTTTCTTTTTTGTAAATATTTAATAACTAATTAATTTACCCTTTTATGAATGTGTATTAAATTATCAAGCTAATATATACAATAAACAAAATAGTCTAAGCATGTACAGACTTCCATAAAATAAAATAATAAAATAAAGAACAGTCCAATACATAAAAATACTAAGATAAAGAACATTCCGAATATATAATGAATTTTTAGTTAACACCTAGATTGTTTATTCGATAGCACAGTAAATAATGGATTGTTAGTTGGGATAATATAGATTGTTTATTTGACTTGCTGGGTTGCTCTTAGGTTGTATTGAATTGGATTGTTGGGAATTTGATTGAACCATTGGGACTTTGTCTATTTCCTTTCCTCAGCGAATATATTCACCCTATATTTGTTCGGCCCCGTTCTATAGTATTTATTTAAGATAAATGTAGTGACGGGCCTTCCCTCGTCATCCAACACTTCCTATAATATCCAAATTATCCTTCAAAAAATTTGAGCAGGGTTTGGCCCTTATTCACAAGTTAATAAACATGTTTCCACACTTCTCATGAAAATTTGAGCAGGGATCTGCCTGTATTCAAATCCTGAACTATCGAATATCTTAACTATTCGTGGTTTCTATAAAATTGCCTAAACCTACTTCCCCTACCGACAGCAGTTCATAACTATTCTAATATTTCTCCTAACTCAATAATATCTATGAAAATAAAAGTCCTACACTTTCTAACTCTAAATAGGGCCCTAAACTATCGCAAATTGATTTTACCCCCTCTAACCGTTCATCTCCCTATCTATATTCCCTACCCCGATGGACTCAACTGGTGAAACATCTGCCGACTAACAGCACGTAGTGCCGCCCGTCCACAAACCTTCCCCAGTCCAGACCATCGACACATAAATATCAAGAAAAAACCCAACCTAAATTATAATATTATTCAAAAAGGACAAAATAACATACGCCAAACATAAGAAGTAATTGAAAACAAATTCCGTTAAAAATTTTATTAATTCCTAAAATTGTATAACATTAGACTTAACAACAACAAAATGAATAGTACCATACCAATATTAACAATTAACTTCAATTTAAAATAACATTATCTAAATAACCAAATAATTTAACTAAATAACATTAACTAAAATTAACTTCAATTTAAAATAGCATTATCTAAATAACAAAATAAATTAACTAAATAACATTAACTAAAATTAACTTCAATTTAAAATAACATAAGACCTAACAAAATTACATTACCCAAAACAAAAATCTAATTTACCTCACCGCGATGGCATGGAATCGAAAATTGAGAGCATATGTTCATTGCCAGTAAATGAATTGTTGTGTAACCAGTTGAGCGTGAGAGAGTTTTTTAAATGAAATTTACTGAGTATTTATACTGATTGAATTATACGCCTACGCATTCTCTGCTGTTATATCCAATTAGAATGCGAGGCAATTCTGATTAATTTTTGCATGCATGCATGAAGGTGTGCAATTATTTATTTCTTTAATTTAATTAATCAAAATTCTAATTTTTATTAATTTTTAAGATTTATTTTTATAAATTCTATAATTTAAATAGTTTTTGCTAATTTTAATTTAGTTTTACAAGTTTTATAATTTAAATAAGTTCAGTTAATTTTACTTTAGTTTCATGAATTTAAACAATTTGGTTTTATAAGTTTTATAATTTAAATAATTTTGTTGGTTTTATTTTTAGTTTTCATTAAACAATTTAGTTTTATAAATTTTATGGTTTATCTAATTCTAGCACTTTTATTCTACTTTTTATTATTTTACCAGTTTACTAGGTAATTTATTTTAAATTTTATATTTATATATTTAAAAGTTTTCCATATTATTAATTAATTTATTACCCATTATTTTATTTATTATTATTTTAATTTTTAGTTTTTAGATATTCCGAATGCGATATTTCTCCTAATGGTGTTAGTGATTGCGACCTTTATTTGCGTTCCTTTATTTTATTACCCGGGTCTTATTTATCATCCGTGTGTTATGTACTTTAGTTTGTATTGATTGGTGTTTTAANAGGTCGCATTCCATTAGTTTTCCTGGATGGAATTTTGGTTCTTGTAATTCCAGTTTGACTGTTGTAACCGGTTTGTGTACTTTCTCCTCTTCGATGAATATTACGTCGTCATCACTTTCCATTAATTCATCTTCGAAAGTTCTGCGTGTTTCATCTTTATTAAATTTCAATCCGATTTGCGATGGTTCCATATAAATATCTTCTTCATCGTCTGACATATCCTCTAGACCACTTTCTTTAATGGGATATAATTGATCTTTCATTTGTTGTTCACTGAAGGCTTCTGAGTCCCATTTAACGACTTCTTCCCATTGGTTTTCTACGATGGCATACATTACTTTGACGATCATTGTGGTTTGCCATGCTGGAAATGGTTCTGCTTCCCGTAGCATTCTATTTATGCGTTTATCCTTGTCCCATTTCTTATGATGCCTGATTACCTGGTATGCCAGGTTGGACAATTTTATCTTGTGCGGCGCGACGTTTCGGACATATGAGCACATGAATATGTCTTCTGACATTTCTCTAACTCCCATAACATTGTACAAATCTAATGTGAGAGCTTTGAGTTTTCCAATGATGTCGAATCCTACGACTATCTTTCCACAGAGTAACTGCTGGATTTCGACCAATGCCTCGTATTCATCCTTGTTTCCGAGAATATTATCTTTATTGGCCTTTGTCTTCTCTGGATAATAATGTAGGATTTTTGTTCTTGGTGTAATCTTTTCATCAAATATCGTTACACCTTTAAAGTTCCGTATGCTGACCTCTACTGGCCTTAAGTTGTTGTTGATGTCGCATACTAGTTTAGCATCTACGAACGTTATTAAATGATGTCTCTCCGTCGTGGAAAATTCTCTGTGGGTAAATGACATCTTCTTCCTGATGAAATCTTCATGCATATAGATGTTTGACTTGATTAATTCCAACTGTTGAAATGGATTTGGTATAGTAGGTATGTATAATATTTCAATCGCTATGACACAAGGTAGGCTGTTCATTTGGACTATCAATTCATTGTAATCGTTTGGGACACTCCGATCATTTTTGATAGTTTTTATTGTTATGGTGCAATTGCTCGTAGTGATTATTGGTATTCTCTGCTGGCATATTGCTACCTCCGTTTTTGTGATGTGAAATAAAATTCTATGAGGTTCTTTCTTTCCAGTTCTTGCAGCTTCTTCTGCATTGGGGAATCTGTCATACGCCCCGATTAATTCTCTTACCTTGACTCTTCTTGCTTCGTTGAATTTGATGAGATGCAATTCCCTTTCTTCTATCTCGATTTTCATATCATTGGGAATGCATACTTGATTGGGAAAACTTCTAATAGTGATAGGAGTACCATCTGTGCTGATCTTGTTTTGTAAGTTTTTATAGAAACTGTGGTAGTGTTTCTGTAACATTGGCACATATTGTTTTACTTTCTGAGTTTCAGGGTTTTGCTGAGGTCTTACTCTTTGAGAACGCATGTGGATTGACGTCTGTGGGTACATTGATTTGATTGTATGAAGATCGATTTGGTACTGGTGGTTAGTTATTTGCTGGTTTGATTGTCTAATTTGACTTTGATTCACTTGAGGATTGATTTGACTGATTTGAAGCGATTGCTTGATTTGATTCTTATTTATAGGGTGGTCGATTTGATTGGATTGATTTGATTGACTAATTCGATTTTGAGAGATTGACTGATTGAATCGATTAATTTGGTTTGATCTGTTGAATGGGCTTCTTATAACTACTCTAAAAACAAATAATAAATATCTATGCTTGTTGCGCATTTGAGGTTTGACCTTATACGCAGTTATACAAATATTAATATATATACTTTTATTATATATCATTGACCAATTTATGTAATTAAAATTTTTTAAGTTATTATACCAGTGTGGACAGAGTATATTGTCCAGGGATATATTTGTCCAAGTGAAAATGCCCTGGTGCTTCTTTGACCAGTCGGTGCCGATACCGCTGCCTTTTCCACTTGTACTTTTTATAAACTTGTACACTGGTGACAATTGCTAAAATCGCGAATGATACTACACTTGTAGCTATTACGTAAAAAGGCCATTGTGGTTTACTTGCTTTCTTTTGAAAGACTTGTAATTCGTTCCAATTATTTATAACTATCGGTTTTCCTGTAGGTAATTTTATCAGTTTCCTATCAGACTGTCTTGGATTTTTCATTATTAATTTTTTATATATTTGTCTAACCGCTTTAAATGTCGTTTTCCTATACATGTTCGTTATCGTTTGTGATATAGGATGTGTGGGTGTTGAATTTATAGTAGTTGTTTTTCTGGTTGTTGATATCTTC
The DNA here is from genome assembly GCA_959609185.1 of Schmidtea polychroa. Classification (NCBI taxonomy): domain Eukaryota; kingdom Metazoa; phylum Platyhelminthes; order Tricladida; family Dugesiidae; genus Schmidtea; species Schmidtea polychroa. The sequence continues at coordinate 47,804 of CAUHTR010000606.1, read as the reverse complement.
TTTCTTTTTGGTTTTCTTATTCTAAGTCTGTTAATCTTTGTAGTTTTTATTCTTTTGCACCTTATCTGTGATGTGTCAATTAATGTATTCCATTGTGCACAAAGTGTGTACTTGGTGTTAGGTTGTAGATCTCTGAATTCGACACTATCTCCTCTTTCAAATTCGTTAGTTGATCTATTTTCAATTTTTTTCATAAGAGTGGGTATATTATCCCCAGTTTCTAGATACAGGTCTCTTATTGGTGATTTATTTAAGTTATACACTCTAATTTTGTATGGTGAAATGTTGATTAAAATATCTTCAGCCATGTATTCTACTGAGTGTATGTTCTCGTTTTCTACTTCAGCTGATTTACACAACCCTATAATTGTTAAAAATGTCACTGCCATCATCAGTGCTTTTTGTGATCGTAATCCATATTTGTGAGGTGGTTTTTCTACTAACTCTGTTTCTGCTAATTTGCATCTGTTAACATGTACTATTATAGGATCCTCATTTTTATGTTTTTGTAAATGCAGGTTTTCATGTACTACCTTTACTACCTCGTATGGTCCTTTAAATGGTCTTGCTAATTTAGTTGTTTTACCTTTACCTACTTGTGGAGACATAAGCCTAACCTTATCTCCCACTTTAAAATTATGAGGTTTGCTATTTTTATCGTAATCTGCCTTATATTGTTCTTGTCTAAATTTAACTTTTAAATTTGCAACTTTGTATACATCTTGTAGTCTCTCTTGCATTAATGTTACATAATCTGGTGTATCTAAATATTGTGATACTCGAGGTTCAAAAATTGTATCAATCGGTGTCGTAGGCTCTCTTAGGAACATTAAAAAATATGGTGAATATCCCGTTGTCTCGTTTGGTGTGATATTATGAATGTATGTGCACTGATTAACGTATTCATCCCAATCATTTTGGTTTTTTCCCACAAACACGGCTAATCTACTTAGTAATGTCCCATTGAATCTTTCCACTAAGCCATCAGTTTGAGGGTGGTATGCTGTTGTGTTGATTTTATGCATGTTAAATATGTTAGCTACTCTTTTTATAGTTTCACTCATGAAATTTTTCCCTTTATCTGTTAATAATTTTCTCGGTGTACCAATTTTAAAGATTATCTTTTCTACAAGTAGTTTGGCTACTGTTTCTGCTGTTTCATCTTTAGTGGGAAATGCCTCTGCCCATTTGGTGAAATAATCGCTAAAAACTAGTATGTGCTTATTCCCATTAATTGTTGTGGGTAATTTACACAAAAAATCCATTGCGCACAGTTCCATTGGTGATGTTGTAGCTGGGATTGGATGCAAAGGTGCTTTAGTTTTTGTTCCTGTATTTTTTCTAGTTGCGCATATTGTGCATGCATTACACCATCTTTTGACATCTTTTTTTAAATCTTCCCAATAATATTTTTGCATCAACCTGCTTGCTGTTTTCCTACTTGATAAATGACCTCCTAAAGCACCATCGTGATATTGTAATAGAAGAATTTGTCTTAATCTTTGTGGTACTACTATTAATTGTTTACCGCTAAAATCCTCAATAACAACTAACTTCTTACAGATTTTATATTTTTGGTTAGTTCCCTTTTTTATTTCCTCTCTTATTTTGAAGAGTTCTGGATCTTTCATCTGTTCCTCATATATTTCTATTGGTTTTTCAGTTACTAATGCAAAAACTTCTAGTGCTCCTAACTCTGGAATTCGTGATAATGCATCTGCATTCTTGTTTATTCTGCCTGGTTTGTATACAATCTTTATGTGCATGTCTTGTATTTTCATTGCCCACTTTAACAATCTGCTAGATGTATCTTTATGTTTCCATAACCCTTCTAATGGTTTATGGTCTGTTCTAATCACTACCTCAGTCCCATATATGTATGGCTTGAATTGTTTTAATGCAAAAACTATAGCATAACATTCCTTCTCAATTGTTGAGTACCTAATCTGTGCTCCTTTTAATGTTTTGCTTGCATAAGCTATTACATAATCTTTACCCTTTTCTTCTTCTTGTCCTAAGACTGCCCTACGGCCTTCCCGCTGGCGTCTGTCATGACAATAAACTGTTTTTTAAAGTCTGGGTATCTTAGTATTGGTGCTGTTATTAATTTTTCTTTTAGTTGATCAAAAGCTTTTTGATGTTCATCTTTCCATTTCTTTTGTGGTTTGTTAATTTTATCGTTAATTTCCTGCACTATTAACACTCCCTTACTCTCTCCCTTTGTTTTGACTCCTTTTGTTAATTCGATTAGTGGTGCTGCTATTTTTGCATAATCTTGTATGAATTTACGATAATATCCTGTGAGACCTAAAAACCCCTGTACTTGTTGTAATGTTTTTGGAACTGGAAATTTTTTAACTACTTCAATTTTATCGGGGTTAGGTATTATACCATCTACTGTAACTATATGTCCTAAAAATAATGCTGAAGGTTCTGCCCATTTACATTTAGTAGGTTTAATTTTAATTCTTGCTTTTCTCAATCTCTGTAATACATTTGCTATATCTTTTAAGTGTTCCTCAAATGTTTTTGACGATATTAATATGTCATCCATATATACTGCGCAATGTTGTACATCTACTAGTACTGTATTCATTAAACGTTGAAACGTTGCTGGCGCATTAGTTAACCCAAACGGTAGCCTTGTATATTCATATAAACCATCCTCAATGACAAAAGCAGTTTTTTCCGCATCCCCCTCTTCCATTTGAATTTGCATGTAACCTTTATTTGCATCTATTACTGTGAAATACTTAGTATCCCTAAGTTTATCATATTGTTCTTGTGCTCTCGGGAATGGGTAAGAATCTTTTACTGTTACATCATTTAATTTACGATAATCAATGCACATTCGAATTTCCCCGTCTTTCTTTTTAACCGGTACAATAGGTGATGCCCATTGTGAAAAACTTTGTTTTATTACGCCTGCCTCTTTTAATTCTTTAATTTGTCGTTTTATTTCCTCCCTCAGTTTATATGGTACACTATAGGGTCTCTGTTTTATTGGTCTAGCATTCCCTGTATCGATTACATGTTTGATAATGTCAGTATCTCCTAAATCAAATTCGTGTTTTGCAAAGACATCACTATATTCGTCAAGTAATATTTGTAGTTGTAGTTGTTGTGTTTCGTTTAGATAATTATTATTTATTTTAATTTTATCATAAAATTTAATATTATTCGCTCTACTCTGTTCGACCATTTTCTCACTGACATCACTCGTCATCGACATCTCACATATTTCAAATGTTTGCTCTAATTCACCTTTGAACAACTTTCCCAATTTTGTACCTTTATGAATTTTTACTTTATTTCTTTCGTAATTCGCGATTCTTATTGGAATTATCCCATTATTTGGAATTACACACTCATCTGTTAACATTACATTATGATTTCGTGATATTGCCGTTTCAGGCTCGAAAATGAAAGTGTCCTCACTTTTAACATTAACTTTTACTGGAATTATATGATCACTTTGATACTCTAGTTCAAATGTCTCTAATGCAATTACCTCAGTAAATCTTGCGTCTTGATATATTGCCTTCCGTTTGACTGTACTATCCGTTAAATCGATTACACAGTTTTTTAACTTTTTGAGTATGTCCATCCCAAGGACACATACGCATTTACATTCTGCTACTACCTTGAAGACATGTTCAACCACTTGATCCGAAAAGTGGACTGTTAATTCGATATCTCCTTTTAATGGTATGTAATGTGATGATAATGAAATTACTCTATCTCTTGTACTCACGATATTTTTCTTTTGATTTTCGGTTAACTGATCTTCTCGAATCATAGAAGCTGCTGCTCCTGTGTCACATAATGCCTTTATTATCGCATCATTTATCACTATTTGTAATTTGGGCCTTGCTTCATTTAACCCTTCCAATATGTCGTCCAGTTCTAACCCGTAACATCCATAGGTCTTCCTTGGAACACAATGACAATTACCATTTTCACCTGGGATTCTAATTTCAATATTATTTCTCAATTCTGTCAATTGTTCTCTTTGATTATCATATAACCCAATATGTGGTTGTTCAATGTTTTCTGATTTGTTTACCTCGTCATCTTTTTCATTGGTGATCATTATTTCACCCTCTTCCTTTCGGCTTTTCATCGTTTGATTTCTTTGTCGTGCTTCGCAGTGATCAAATATTTCGCTATGAATGGACATAAACATGCCATCATTTTATATGAATTACCAAAAACTTGTCTCAGTTGTCTTAACGAAACTAATGATGAACAAATCATTTTCAGTAGTGCTACTGTATAATATATACCTAATATAGTGGAAAACGTATTTCCGAGAATCGCAAAATATCCCCATATGCTGTATAATACTCTATACACAACTTTCTTGAAATGCTCTTTTGATAATAATACATCAAAGTTGTAATTCCCTCCATAACTATTTTCGATGATTTTGTTTACCATGATAGAAAGAACTTTTTCTTTTTCATGAGGAAATAACATATGTTTTCTGGCGCTCTCTATCGCCTCTCTCGTATACATCCCATTGTTATCCATTTCGTTGACTTCCTGAAATTCTAACTTTTTCTCAAGTTCAGTTAGTTCTAGTTTTTGTGGTTTAGTCGCTTCTTTTCTATCTGACATTGTAATCCACATATCATCATTTATTTTGTATAATGGATCTAATAGATTAGTACATTTATCAATTTTTCTCGGAACATAGTCTTTATCTGTTAATATCCTTGTTATTGGTTGGAGGTACACAGTTTCTCCTTTATACACTACTGGCAATTCGTTCGTGCACTTATTATTCGTTGCTAAAGATACGCTAACCGGTTTACACTGAAATGTTTGTATCACTTCGCCGACAACTCTTGCAAATGTCCCTTTCTCTGCAAATAAAATTGGTGCCATTAAATCTGGGTTTGTGACTGCAACCGCCATCTTTGTTCTTAATATTTCTCTATTAAGTTTACAATCGTTTGCAATAGTTGCTTGATATACTTTGTCCAATTGTACTAACTGATGATGATAAAAGTAGTCGATTTTATTATTAAAATATGACGCTAGCTTGACATCGAATTTATCTATTTTCGATTTTGCCTCTTTAATTTCACTTCCGCTGATATAAATTCCTTCATAATTTGTTTGTATAACTGCTTTTCCGCATTTGATACTTTCACCTTTCCCCACAAATCTCATCGCTTCTGTTTCAGAATCTGACATATATATCGTTGGTGTATCTTTCTCTTGAATTATCGTTGCTCGTCGTTTTTGGTCTTTAATGTTCTTGGATTCTACATCCGTGAACTGTTTACCTCGTATTGTTCTGAATTTCAGTGTCTTTAGTTTAGTTAGATGGCATTCATATTTGTTTACTTTGTATATGATCATTGACTCGCCTGTATCACAGCTTGTCTCATCTAATGTGCAGAACTTATGTGTCATCATTTTCTTTGATGAACTATCAAATGACGCCTTGAATTTCCTTAATTCAATATAATATTGTCGTCTTACTACAATATTGTCTGCTACATGCCCCCATATTTTATACGTTCCTCCTTCACAATATCCTCCTGTTGATGACCATCCAACGACATTTACTAATTGTCTTACTCGTGCTCCTACCTGAGCATTTAGTTCAAATCCATCCGGCGTTTTTATCTTTTTTGTCTTAAACGCATTTTCACATTCGATTGGTGCTATTATTATCGCTTCTGGTGCCCATGTTGGAGTTAATATTGTTCTCGCTATTTTATTACATACAAAACTTTCCTCTGAATATTTAACGATACACTCTCCTGCCTCAGTGTGAATGAAGTCAGACTCTTGATATATGTGAAAAATCTTTGGATCTGCAACAATTAGTTTTGTTGGATTAGCCTCTGGGCAATTTTCTACATCTAATAATGAATATTTCTGTCCCCACTTAGGATTCTGACAGTCATACGCTATGATCGCATTATTTCCTTTTATCAGATCTAACAATAACGTTATTACTATGATTACTATTGACATTGTCGACTTTCTTTCTTTTTGACTTGGTCTCATAGTTGTTTTATTTATTAGATTTTTTACTGTTTCCTCCGTATCATCTATTTCTACATTAATATTATCTTTTACGCTTTCCTTATCATTTTCGATTAGGCTCTCATCATACAGTATTTTCCATCCTCCTTTTAACTTTATCCATGGCATAACATCTATCTTCAGTTTATTATATATCATTTTAGCAATATTTTCTATCTGATTCTTTGGATTCAATCGCAAAAGTTTCTTGTATCTTGCTATTAAATATGCCATTGCCGTAATCACTTTATCTCGATTAACTCCTGTTGTAAATAGTATCTTTAACACTGTCTCTTCATTCGCTTCCTCTGCACTCAACTCTCTAATCTCTTTTTCCATTAATTTAATCTTTTTAACTATATTTTCTATTAACGCTGATGGTTTTGCTTCCGGAAATCGTCTCATATTCATTGCTTTAACTAACTCCATTATCATTTTTATATCTTTGTCATTATCCTGATTTTTTGGAACTTCCTGTCTCATATTATTTGCAATATCTCTTAAACGCTCTGCTGCCTTTCTGTCATCTGACTTTTCGGCTATTTCCGATTTTCGAGACCTTCCTCTACCTCGTCTCATCGTCTCTGCATCCTGCATATTTGCTTGTTTCGCAATTTTTTCTATTGTCTCATGTAAATTATCATATTTAGTATCGATAGGTTTAAAGATTTCCTCGCTAGCTGTTGGTGACCTCATTGCCCCTCCTGAAGAAGCATCCCACAATCTAAATAATTTATCATAGTCATTTTCGTCGTTTATACTCAATTCTACTGATGGAGTTGGTGTATCAATTTCCTTACTTTCTTGCCTTTCTATTACTGCAGAAATAATATTGTTATCAATGACGTTTACTCCATAGTCAATTATATATTCATTATTCATCATTTCTACGCCGTTAAAATACAGTTTCACTTTATCATTATCTCCCAATTTCTCGGGCCAATTAGCTCTGGCCATCTGTTTCACTTTATTCACTTTTGTGCAAACATGTACCCCTGTACTACGCATAAGTATTCTCGAAAGGTCCTTTGCCTCAATAGTTATATTCAATGACTCATGTAATTTCTTATTTTTTCTCACAAATTCACCATAACATTTTATCATTTCTTTCAATTCTATTTCTAATTCAAATACTCTTGTCATATTTTGTCTCTTTACCATTAGTGGTATCAAATTTCTCAAATATTCTAAGTCAATTCCTTCGACTTGAACTCTATTTATTATACGCAATGTCTCATTATCATCATAGGGCCATTTTTCCAATGTCTCTTTCAATTCCTCCTTTAATTCTTTACATCTATTTGCTTCTGCAAGAAATTTCTCATCCGCTTCTCTTGCTTCACGAAACTCATCATTATCTATATCTACATCATTGGTAAAACACTGAAACTCATTTAATGACATTTCTAACTTTCTCTCAATAAGTCTCCCATATTGAGTTTTAAATTCTTTTAATTCCTCTCTCAAATTGTTTATTTCATCATTAGCTGATATCAACTCAGCACTATTAATCTGTTTTATCTCAGGCTCATTTTTAAATCTCACTCTATTAGGCGATTCGCTTCGCGCATTATTGCATACTTTAGCTAAGTGACCATATTTCTGGCAATTATAACATTTGATTTGTCCATTAAAATTTACTTTATCTCTACCATCATTATTATACGGGCTCCCTCGCCTTTCTCTGTATGAATTCTGTCTATATGGACTTGTCTGTCTACGTCTCAATTCATTTGTATTATCTCTATTATCATATCTATTATTTCTATCATATTTATTATTTCTCCAATTATTTCTACTAAAATCGGCTCGATTATCTCTCGTATAATTATTTCTATTATATTCATTACGATTGTCTCTATCGAAAGTATTTCTATTGCTTCTATTCTCAAAATTTCTATTTCTCACATTATCGAACCTCCTCCTGTTTTCAGGTGATTGACTTCTATCTGGACTCGGGCTTACCCTTCGTCTATTTTTTACAAAGTTTAAATATAATTGCTTCATCTCCTCCCAGGGGATATTGTCATCTGACTTACCCAACTCAGATTTTACCTCTATGGGCTTTTGAATTTCCATTGCATCTACATGTGAACTAAATCTATCTCGTTGTATTGCTTCTATACGCTTAGCTTTATGAACTAATTCATTTAAATTACCATATTCTACCATAATTAGTGCTTTATATAAATATTTTTGTATACCATTCCAAAACTGATCCTCAATTAATTTTGCTGTGTGCTCGCCTGCACCAAATGCCTTTTTCGCTAACTCCGTAATCGTATATACATATTCACCAACTGATTCTCTAGTACCTTGGTATCTGTTTCTAAATTTTTGAACATTTATCTTTTGTAAGTCGCTATCGATTACTATTTCTGCTCTCAGATATCTTACGAGTTGATCAAAATTATTTCCTTTACATTCTAAGTTATTGTATGCCTGTAACGCATAACCTTTTAAATATAGTGGTATTCTCATTTTTAACTCATCAGGTGTCCAACCACAAGCTTCTGCATACTGAGCGATCTCAGTGAAAAAATCGTCGAACTTTTCAGGCTCTCCTCTATATGGTTCTACTGGTAAGATTTTTATGTAATTATTATTATTATTATTCATCCTATAGACTATTCTATTTCTGAGATTATACACTATTTCGGGTTGATTATCTATTTTATTTTTTTTTTGAATTATTTAATAATTTTCAAAACTGAATTTATTTATTTAAAAATTGGTCAATGATATTGTTTTTTATAAATATATTTTCCCAATATAAAATACTATACCCTCTGATCTCAATTCCTATCCCCCAAATTGTGAATAACAATAATTGATTTTAAAGTCCCGGTTCGCGGCACCAAATGTTGAGGTCTCGATAATCGGGAACACTCAACTTACTGGTTCTTATATATATCAAACAAAGACAATTGTATGTAATAAAATTTATTATAAATCAACAATTACCAAGTATAGAAAATTTGTAATGCTTCGACAATCCTTGTCAATAACTTTTCCTGAAATGCTTGTAAGGTTTTATGTGGATTGTTATATGTTGTGTAGCGTGTTATGTCTTAGTATGCTTGTCAATATGTGAATCTTTTTTGTACTGATTCGTTGATTAAATTATTCGAAGGATTAACCTTTGAATAAGAGTTCTCGCAGAATTTTTGGGCGAACAAAATGAATTTTGTATCGCTATTTATATTAATTTTTTTGATATAAAATCAAGAGTTAATACTTAAAATAATTTATTATTATTATAAAATTAAGATTTATTATTTTCAAGAATACTCAATTTATTTTCTATTACTATAACATTAAGATTTATTATTTTCAAGAATACTTAAATTTATTTTCTATTACTATAAAATCAAGATTTATTATTTTCAAGAATACTTAAAATAATTCATTATTTTACAAATGACCCAAACGAACTCAATATCTAACACTACTTGAATTATTTCAAGTATTTCAAAAATGAATTTCTTTTTTATTTTTTCAGCTGTTTAATGAGTTTCTTTTTTGTAAATATTTAATAACTAATTAATTTACCCTTTTATGAATGTGTATTAAATTATCAAGCTAATATATACAATAAACAAAATAGTCTAAGCATGTACAGACTTCCATAAAATAAAATAATAAAATAAAGAACAGTCCAATATATAAAAATACTAAGATAAAGAACATTCCGAATATATAATGAATTTTTAGTTAACACCTAGATTGTTTATTCGATAGCACAGTAAATAATGGATTGTTAGTTGGGATAATATAGATTGTTTATTTGACTTGCTGGGTTGCTCTTAGGTTGTATTGAATTGGATTGTTGGGAATTTGATTGAACCATTGGGACTTTGTCTATTTCCTTTCCTCAGCGAATATATTCACCCTATATTTGTTCGGCCCCGTTCTATAGTATTTATTTAAGATAAATGTAGTGACGGGCCTTCCCTCGTCATCCAACACTTCCTATAATATCCAAATTATCCTTCAAAAAATTTGAGCAGGGTTTGGCCCTTATTCACAAGTTAATAAACATGTTTCCACACTTCTCATGAAAATTTGAGCAGGGATCTGCCTGTATTCAAATCCTGAACTATCGAATATCTTAACTATTCGTGGTTTCTATAAAATTGCCTAAACCTACTTCCCCTACCGACAGCAGTTCATAACTATTCTAATATTTCTCCTAACTCAATAATATCTATGAAAATAAAAGTCCTACACTTTCTAACTCTAAATAGGGCCCTAAACTATCGCAAATTGATTTTACCCCCTCTAACCGTTCATCTCCCTATCTATATTCCCTACCCCGATGGACTCAACTGGTGAAACATCTGCCGACTAACAGCACGTAGTGCCGCCCGTCCACAAACCTTCCCCAGTCCAGACCATCGACACATAAATATCAAGAAAAAACCCAACCTAAATTATAATATTATTCAAAAAGGACAAAATAACATACGCCAAACATAAGAAGTAATTGAAAACAAATTCCGTTAAAAATTTTATTAATTCCTAAAATTGTATAACATTAGACTTAACAACAACAAAATGAATAGTACCATACCAATATTAACAATTAACTTCAATTTAAAATAACATTATCTAAATAACCAAATAATTTAACTAAATAACATTAACTAAAATTAACTTCAATTTAAAATAGCATTATCTAAATAACAAAATAAATTAACTAAATAACATTAACTAAAATTAACTTCAATTTAAAATAACATAAGACCTAACAAAATTACATTACCCAAAACAAAAATCTAATTTACCTCACCGCGATGGCATGGAATCGAAAATTGAGAGCATATGTTCATTGCCAGTAAATGAATTGTTGTGTAACCAGTTGAGCGTGAGAGAGTTTTTTAAATGAAATTTACTGAGTATTTATACTGATTGAATTATACGCCTACGCATTCTCTGCTGTTATATCCAATTAGAATGCGAGGCAATTCTGATTAATTTTTGCATGCATGCATGAAGGTGTGCAATTATTTATTTCTTTAATTTAATTAATCAAAATTCTAATTTTTATTAATTTTTAAGATTTATTTTTATAAATTCTATAATTTAAATAGTTTTTGCTAATTTTAATTTAGTTTTACAAGTTTTATAATTTAAATAAGTTCAGTTAATTTTACTTTAGTTTCATGAATTTAAACAATTTGGTTTTATAAGTTTTATAATTTAAATAATTTTGTTGGTTTTATTTTTAGTTTTCATTAAACAATTTAGTTTTATAAATTTTATGGTTTATCTAATTCTAGCACTTTTATTCTACTTTTTATTATTTTACCAGTTTACTAGGTAATTTATTTTAAATTTTATATTTATATATTTAAAAGTTTTCCATATTATTAATTAATTTATTACCCATTATTTTATTTATTATTATTTTAATTTTTAGTTTTTAGATATTCCGAATGCGATATTTCTCCTAATGGTGTTAGTGATTGCGACCTTTATTTGCGTTCCTTTATTTTATTACCCGGGTCTTATTTATCATCCGTGTGTTATGTACTTTAGTTTGTATTGATTGGTGTTTTAATTTAACTTGGTGCGATTTTTAAGTTATATATTTTTGATTTATTAAAACAAGCTCTCGATTCTCGGTTCTAGCCCAACAATAGTTTTATTGTATATTATCATTGTTGATTCGCTCATTATAATTTAACATTCATGTCTCATTTTGTCGCCCAGTAACACATGTTCCCTACTCCCCTCTAACTACGCCTATGCTTATTTATAATTATTGTAATATGTGATGAATATATAAATTATAATGAATTATTTAAAATATGAAAACATTATTTCACTAACAATTTGTAATGTTGTTTGAATAATAGACACTTTTTGGTTATACTTTCAATTGACTCGTTCTTATACTAACATTTATAATTCGGAATTAAAAATTGAAATTAAATTATGCGATTAATTTATGAACTTGTTTTAATAGAATGCAGTATTTATTTAAAGTTTAGATTTATTTGAATAAAACTGCAATTTTTATTATTTAGAATTAATTTTTGTCAAATTTAGAAAATTTTTTCGGTCAATGTGACTAAAGAAATTAATTCTAAATAATAAATTATTACAAATTGGTAAATATTACATAAATAAGCAATTGGAATGTTGAAACAAATTTTTTGCAGACAAATATCTTTGGTGTGGTCTTAATTCATTCTCAAATTTATTTATTCGTTCATCTGTTGTTTTCACACAAATACCAAATTTAATTAGCAATTACTATATAATGTAACCATGTGATTCTAAAAATGAACTAGGTCAAAGTTCAAGCGCAAACAAATTATGAAAATTTATATAACTTCAATTACCACTTTAATTAATCATTTGAATATGATACAAACAAGCATTTTATTTTTATTACTCATAAATGTTGGTTTGTTATTCGGTACTGGTGAAAAACGTGAAGTTAATGTGTCGAAGCTAAGACAAGATAAAGATTTGCAAGAAATATTTAGAGAAGCAATTGACAAATACAATAACAGAGTGAATAGTATTTATTCGTATGCACCTTATCAAGTTCACAGTATTCGTCAGCAGGTAATAATGTGATTTAAAATTTATTAATATTTATAATTAATAATTCAAGTAAATTTTTATAAGCCATAAATAAATCATTAAAGAATTTATTAAATATTTAAAATGTTAACAGGTCGTTGCTGGGATATTATATGAGTTCGAAGTCACCTTAATTGGTACAAATTGTCGCAATGAACCAAAGAGATCTAATCAACTTCTATCTGAATGTGGATTAAATGAAAAACTTTCGGTACTTATATTTTTCTAGAAATAATTTTTATTATAACTTCAAATTTTAATTAATTATTGAGTAATTTTTAATAACTAATCTAAGTTGCATGAGTTTATCTAGATAAAGTAAGGTAACCATTGTCAGTTGCTACTTCTTTTTTGTCTATACACCCATATCTCGCTTTACGGCCTAGATACGTTCCACGAAAGTTGACCGCAAAGCGAAAAGCCGTATAAGGAATAAATTATTCTAATACAAATTCATACAAATCCAATGGAATCGATTCTAAATTTGTTAAATATGTAAGATGGTTTATCATTCAAAATGCATGTTATCTTTTATTTTCATTTAAATCAAAAATACATACAAAACAAGTACATACATTTGTTACATACATAATTTTTTTTAAAGTGGCTTTAATTAGAAGTGGGCCAGCTAGAACTCCACTGGGAAAGAGCCACAAAAAGGCTCCCATAAAAAAATAATGAATACATAAAATTATCTTTTGACTTCTGTAAATTATAATATATGATTTTTAATTTTTATTGTAATATTAAATTAATACGAAATTGACAATAATTGAAAAGCAAAAAGCAAGAAAAGCATTTGATTAATTGCAGTTATTTTTCCGAACAAGTAACAAGAAGAATATTTGAAGGTTTAAATTGGAAAATTTACATTCTTTCGTTTTAAATATTTCAATATAAAATTAACACATTTTGATTAGGTTTTCTAAATATAATTTTCAGATTAAAAATTTATAAGTTACAGGCCCCTAATTTTCAAATGTCCCGAGTCTATTCTGAGCTCTGAAAAGACCCGATTACATCTCTGTTTACATATAAATCCTTATTTAAAACCTTTTATAAATTTACAGGGTATTGATAATTACTAACATTAATTCATGGGGCTCAAAAAATCGGCTCTGTCCCATGTCTCTTATTATATTGATTTTTATTGTTTGGTTATCAACTACTAATTAACTTGTTGAATGCAATTTTTTTCATCTTTCTATTATTTATTCAAATCCTTGGGACGCGAACTTGTTTTTGTGTCCAAGGCCGACCCGGTTCTTGGTAACCTTGTCTGTTTATCTTGAATTCATTTATAATAAGGAAACAAGTAATCTTGTAATCACGAATTGGTTAATTTTAATATTTCAGCCAAAACGAGCTAAATTGCAAATCGTCTCTACCCCATGGTTAGAACCGAAATACAGTTTTAAAGTACTAAGTGAAATTGAAGAACATGATTTAAAATTGCACGACCAGTTGTTTGTAAGTTAATATTATAATTGATTAAATGGGTTTACAATTTAATTTAGGTAATTGGATTACCTGACGGTGAAGTCGTTAGCGGTTTGAATTTCGATTCATTTAAAAAAAAGTTCAATAAATTGTATGAAAATGATGAAGGTTGGTAATTATTATTATTATTTCACTAGCTATAAGCCGTCAAAACGACGGTCTTTTTCATGTTTAAATTTCAATTATAGATAATTCGTTATTATTATGTCCCAGAAGTCCCATTAATCAAAACACATAAAAAGCACATAAAAAAGCTATTTTTATATTCAAAATGTTTATATAAAAACTATCAATAACTAGTAATTAATTATTTAGCGTTACAACCCATACATTGTTACATGGAAAATTATGTATTTATATATCGAAATCAAAATATTGATTATTTTTTATATAATTTTAAAAATTAAAAAAATGAATCATTTAAATTTGTAAATTAATTTAAAAAGGTTTTTAACATTTGATTATTTTTTAACAAATATAGAGATTTTCTGAAAGGCGTTGAAAAAAAATCCTAGAAAAAAGTGCATTGAAAATTATAAAAAATATATGGCTGAGAATCATTATTTTTTTAATTCTAAATGGTATCCTGTTAAAATATTGTTTATTTTAAGTTGATAAAGTTGTTTTTAATCTTGAATTTTCGACTAGTTCTCCTTGATAATAAGTATTACCTAAATCAATAGTTATGAATATATTTAAATAATGAATTGTGTTTAACATATTATTATTAACACATTCTGTGTCAGATATTGGAAATATAGGCTTTTGTGTAATTATTTACAAAGCTACGTAGTTTATATATGCTAATCTGTTCTTTGTTTAACACAAACTGTTATTCAATTCAATTTTTATAGTGCTCCATTTCAGTTATATTTTCCTCAATTTTCTTTAAGTTCACGTTAAGGTTACGTTGGGTTACTTTATTTACTATGTTGAATAGGCATATTTTCTTGGTTAATGTCATGGAAACTGTTTGATTTTCCTTCACAACATTAATGAACTCAATGTTCATTTCTATGACAAATCATACATTTTACATTACGTCATTGACGCCTTAAATGCTTTAGATAGCAACACTTCTTTTGATAGTCTTTGTCTATTAAATTTGGTATTTTACTTGATAAATTTCCTTGCGATCTCGTAATATTTTTATACCCCGGTTTAAACTGTCTTGTTGCATCAGTATTTCTTAGACTCCTTGCTATGCTTGCATAAGTCGGTTTTTGATGCCTGATTTCAGCAATAGGATTTTCAGCTTCCATTTCTCGATTTGGTTTAGTTTTTTAATAACGTCCTCCATGGTTCCTATCTTTGTAATATTTCTCTTTTTTATTTCTTTTCGATATTTCGGCGTTTCCAATGGCATTCTGTATTACGAATTGGATTAACTACTCTTTTAATTCCGGTCTGTGACCCTATTTTCCTATTTTCCTCATTTTTAAAAATACACTTGAGCTTGTTCTGATCCTCTTTCAAATTTGAGTATTAATATTATATCTACAATTAAGTTTGCTAGATTTTCAAACACTACCTTGCATTTTATTTTCGAAGTTTTCAATGAGTTTATCAATTTCTTCGTAAATTTTTACTACATATAGTAGATATTATCTACTGAAAGAAATGCTTTGATGAATATACATTTTTAATTGTTCTTGAATTTGTAAATTCAGAAAAGATGAATTAATTTCAACCAAGGCTCCTTATACTGTGTAAGTTATATAATGTCTCTAATGTTATATATCTTCATTTAAGAATTTATATCTTGGATCATTATTGGTCCTGATATGGTAGACATATTAGAAAATCCAATTTGAGCTGTAATAAATTATTTAATACAGAAATAATGAATAACTTTGGTCGATGAGTATATAAAATAATTAATAAAATACATCACGATCATACGCAATATTTCGATTTTTGGAACACCTTTATCTTTGATACTTAATTAATGATATTACTTGATATTACACTTGATATTACACGTATTATTACTTATAATCGGTTCTTTTTTTATATAAAAATCAATTTAATGCTCCATTTGATCTTAAGCTTTAAATATTAACAAAAGTTCAGATTTAAGAAAGAATATCTTCAAATATTTTACTCAGGCAAAATTTAAAAAAAATTGAAGTTTTTTCACGGCATTGTAAGGATATCTTAAATTCAAAAATTCACTGTAATTGAATATAAGAAAAATTAACATTTTAGTTCTACTTTTATTTTAATCACCAACTAAACATTTATCTTAATGTTACCTGAAAATCAACTTTTCTCTATCGAATGTTACATAATATTAAATAAATATGTCAGATGTTAAAATGGTTCAAATGGTCAATATTACGTTGTGACCGGATGTTTAGATTGTTTGAATAATAATAAGTTCACAAATCATTAACTAAAATTTGGTTATTTCTAACAATTAATAATATCAGAGATTTTTATTCATTAATCTAACGATATTTGAATTGAACAAAGCTTCGTTTATGTAATTTTATAATATTTTAAAAATTCTAGACACGAGAATAAATGTTGAGATTCAAGAGCTAACAATATTATAGCTTTAATATGTTTATTTATTCAAACCATATCAAATAATTTAATGTAATTGACAAAAATTTGAACTTTGATAAATGTTTCCCGTTTAATTTCGATGATGAGTGAATATGAAATGTAAGAAACCAGTTTTCAGCTTTTATTGTTTCATACAAAGTGAAAAGCCCAATAATATCCATCAGAATACTGAGCAAATTCAAATTATTCAACTATAACTTTATGGAAAATCAGTTTTATGTAAGATTTAAACTCTACGTCAACCAGAAATTGTTGAAAATGGTTATTCTAAACCACAACTAATTTTCATCAAGATTATTTTCTCACCACAAAGAAACTTCGACAAATATAAAATTAAAGAATTTCAATCATTTCATAATTTTATAAAATATTGATTTCTATATAAAGCGAGTTGATGATTTACTTTCTGGGTTATGGTTTTTTAAGTACCTCACTAAGATTTTAAACACGCACAAGTAACTAAAACATTAATTTTGACAATTAACAATAAGTTATTATTTTTTCTTTATACAACATATAGTTATGGTGGGTCGCAGGTAATCCACATTTTACCCTTTCGTGTCGTCTTCGAAGCAACCCAAGATAAAATGGTTCATTTTGCCATTCGACACCCGTTGAGTGATCAACTTTAGAAATGTGACGTATGGATGAATACTCTCAAAAAGTGAGCGTACCTGTGTAGACTTAATCGTCGAACATTCGAGTGGGTTTTTGGGACTGCCGATAGAAGGCGTGTGCCCGACTTGAGTTTAGGTCGCAATTTTATAAGTCCAATAAATTCGAGATGCATAAAACCAAGATATGCTAATTATTATTTATCTCGTTCAGCGGAAATGGTAACCCGTGAATTTATAAGAGATTTATGTGTTTCGTGACGGTCAGTTCCTACATAGTTCCCTCATCACTTGATGTTATACTATGTTTCGAAAATTTGCGTAGGGATCCGCCCTTATTTCCTTGTTTTGACTCTTAAATTTCTTATTATACTGATGTTTTACAATCTAAGGTTTAAAAATTTTGATCAGGGATACTCTTATTTTTCCGTTTTGAAAGTTTATTTCCAAGATTTAATGTTAGCTTTTAAAATTTGAGCAGGGATCTGCTCTTATTTTCATTGATGTATCTCATTACTAACTTTCAAGGAGAACCACAAGGAGATCAGCGACAAACGGCGTAGTAGGAGCTACTCACCCAACGTAGTTTAAAACGATCTATAATTTACTATCTCGTGATTCATAATGAAGGTGATCGAAAAAGGTTTAGCGATTTATCGTATGAAAGTGAATTCGTCTTTTGAAGATAACAAAAATTCAATTCAAAACTTTAATTGCATAATGAGAATTCTAGACTACATAGACATGATACCAATACAAATTCTTACTTCAAGCTGACACAAATTCAGAAATATTTGGTCCCCCCCAAAATTTTAGCATTAAATAGTGACTGAAATGCGTCAGTATTTATAGTCTGATTATGGTTTTTTTCTAAAATATTCTATGCTACTTTAATAATTTTATTATAAATTCCTATTTCTTTTAATTCTTACGTTATTTTATTTTAGTTTTTGGTAATTACATTTCTAACTTTTTATATTTTACTTAACCCTTTGAACCATAAAAGCCGTTAAACCGGACTGCTTTGGCGAGGCATATCACGTTTATAATGCAATTCTTTATACATTGACCATTACTGAACGGTTTAAATTTCTTTTCAATATCATGAACGACAATGTAACACGACTTAGTACTTTGTTAGTTGATTTCACTAAATTACACTAAATGTCCAGTTCGTAATGTGCAGAACCTTCAGTTTTTCCAGCTCAATAACTTAAATTATATAAACCTTATGATTGACCTGGTAATGACCCTTTGACAATATCCTTTCAAAATAATCATTGGTCCAATTTTTTTTAAACTACTTTTTTCATCCACAATATTGCGTTTATTAATTATTTTAATTATTTATTTAAATGATGAATTTTAAAAAATCTAAATAAGTTGATAGATTTTACACACATTTTTACATATAGTCTCATTTATTAGTATGACATTTGTATTTAAGTGTTAATATTTAATTTAATAATATTAAGTTTTCAATTAATAATGTTTTCATTTAATTTTTTATATATCATTGGTATCTAAACTATGATCGTTTGAGGGTGACATTGGAAAATAATTTTTTTTAATATTTTTATATAAACTGGAATAAAAATTAACAGAATGTAGTTTTAAACTTCAAAGGTATATATGAAAAATATTGCAAACATTTATTTTTTTAAATTTATATATATATTTTTTTAATAAAAATTAGTTTTAAATATTTTCATAATTTGCGATTGGGCCACATGCGGGTTGTGGGCCGCACCTTAGACAAACTTGATACATATGATATATTTATAATTATAATTTAGATGAATTATAATACAAAATGATTGAAATGAAAATATAAATGGTCAAACGAGATAGAATTGGGAAAACATTTATTTTACTATATTATTCATTTCTGTTAGGTTAAAAATATGTTATAACTTTCAAAAAGTCTTATTAAAATACTGAATTTCCATTTATCTAGTAAAAATAGTTAATATTTCAAATAAATAATGAAATAATTTCCTTCAATTTAGTATTTATAAATAAATATATTAAACATGAATAAAGAAAATTGTAAAAATGCTGTATGATCTCTTTACCATATTCTCGCGCATATATCACGCATATAACACACTCATAAACAGCAAATTTTAACTAAACAAGTAAAAAAGACTAAATATTGTAAGAGTTGATATAAGTTAAGTTAAATTCAGTAGAAAAATTTGAAATATATGACATATAGACGGTAGACGGGAAAATATGCGGGTATAACCCATGCATTATATGTGCGAAAATAAGGTAATAAATATTTTAACCTATTTTATTATTATTATTATTATTATTATTATTATTATTANTCATTTACAGACATTTTTAGAAATTTTTAGAAAAAAATGACCGATAAAATTTTTCGACGAAAATTCCGAAAACTCAACTTTGAGTTGTATAGATAATATATTTCGTAAGAATTATCTTCAACTTTTAATAAATTTTTTTTAATAAAACATGACAAAATTCGATTAATTAAAAATGTTTATTTATATTTAAAAATATATATGGCTTACATTATATCGAAATAATTCCAAATAACTTCATAAAATTTCATAAAAATCCTAAAAGAAATCCTGAAAAATTAATTAAAAATAATTTATAATAAAAAATGTTTATAAAAAGTATCATTTAAGAGCTTGAATAATGATCTCATATCTCATATGGATCAAAATTCAAGCCTTAAAATTTACTTTAAATAAAAAAAATTACTTGAGAGCCATTTCTAAAATGGCTAAATACAAATAGTTAAAATAGCTAAATAAGTAGTTACACCAACCGACAATTGATTACTGCACAAAAAATTCAATCACAAATAATGACGCATCTATAATATGGGTTGTACATACCAACACATATTATAGATGCGTTTATTCAGTGCAAACGGGTGTACTGATTTGGATAATGGTCATACAGTCAATACAGCATATACCATGCTCATTCCGTACTCTAAACCACTTAAATATTTTTACACTGTTTTTTTACACAGTAGATCGCTGCATCAATACCTACTTTAAAACTTACTGTGAGTAAAAGTACTTTATTTATGAAAACTTATGAACATTTTTTTCTCCAAAACTTTTTTGCCAAAAATATTGTTTTTCACAAACCTGTGCAAATGTATCTTGGAAAATGGTATCGTGCTGGCAATGAAGTTCTTAATTTATTTTTAAATTTAATGCTCCATTCAATAGAATTTAAATTAATCTTTTTGTAGGGCTACTATCTAGTCTACCGAGGATCTGGAGTATGTGGTCTTAACAAAATGCCAACAACCTCTATTATCAACCTCAACTAATTGAAAACAAAATATATTATTTATTTTTAATTTGTGAAAAACTTTATGCAAATCGTTAACCAACGTTAAAATTTTGATTAATAAATTATATAATCCTTAAGAATTCGACACAGCGTTTTTTAATTGATATTTCTTGTAAAAGTTCAAGATTTTATTTTAATTGAAATAAACAAGTCCTATAAAAGATGTAAAAAGAAAGATAATGAAAGGAATGATATTAATTGGTATTTTAAAGGTAACATTTCAGAAAGGTAAAAATAAAATTTAGCAAACAGTAAAAATGTAATGAAATTTAATATATGAAATGTGTTGTAAAATATGTGAAACAGTAAAGGTTGTTTTAGAAAGCGTGTGTCCGACTTTCAGTTAGGTCCCTCTCTGCATGTCGTCTCTTCGCTATACTTGTCTCTCTAGAACCGACATTTAGCAGATTCATGACAGATTTAAGCTAAGATTTTTATTTATTTACATTGAACTTAAAGTTCCTTTCCCGTTTTCGTGAATGCATCCGTAGCCATGGTCCCAAAGCCGCGTTCGGTCTGCCTTCTCTGGAATGTTCTTCTTGATAGGGATCCTTTGAGGTTTAGTAGCCCCAGCCAACTCTAGACTTACATACCGGATATATTGGATCAGGTCCCAATCGACTGTATCCTGGTTGACCTGCGTCTTCAACTGACGCACTCGAATCCTGAGAGAGCTTTCATCTCAATTTTATCTTATTTATTTTGTGTCAGCGCCTGCTGAATAAGCTGTAGTCGTTTCTTCATCTCTGTTTGGCTAAACCAAGTACTCTCCATTTCTCTGCATCGGCCCTTGAGTTTGGTAACCCGAAGGTGTAGTTCCTCTGTCCGTCTTTTTTTCAGTTTCATAGTTAAGAACTTGAGTGGAAATTGGTTTTTTAAGTGCGATGACCTTTAGTATTAAAACTTCTCGACTTCCATTGTATCTTGTGATAGTTTAAGTCAGACCTGTCCAAACCGCGGCCCGCGAAAGTACTTTTGTGTGGCCCGCGAACTTCTCTATAATTCTCTATAATAATCCATGACTGATAAATCGCTATCAAATTTACTGCGTTTGGCAACCACAAACATTGAAATTGATATCGATACACTGGTAAACGATGCAAAGCTACCGAAAATTTCTCATTGAAATATAACATTTTTCATTTCTTGACAATATCTATATCTAATATCAAATATTTACCATATAATATTTCTTAAACATTAGTACAATTAATTATTAACATAATATCATTTTTTAATTTTGGTGTGCGGTCCTAAGACAGGCCGTGCAGACAGAAATATCCAATGAATTCAAAACAAGCGCCAGAGTATACATTAGTAACAACTGAAGGTGTTGAGTCCAAAATTTTCCGTACAGGCAGGCGTTTTGCTATCCTTAGCCATTTATTTTAGATAAAAATTCTTTGCATTGTGTGCGGCCCCCGAATAGTTTTTTTTTGCATTGCGGCCCTCTGATTTCCCGAGGTTGGACAGCCCTGGTTTAAGTCACAGTAGTTTGATATGCTCAGTACCCCTATCCCACTGGACATTAAGGAAAAGAGCTCTTAGTGTCATATAATCTTTGTAGTTAAGTGTGACTTAGATATGTTGTCGTTATGCGCTATGAGTCTATTACATTAGTTAAGAAAATGATCAATCGCACAGGCCTACCGGACTCGGATACGGTGAACGCATAATGTTGTGTTGGGACCTTGGAGCTACGCACGAACTAAATGTTCGCTGTAGCCTCGGTCGATTTAATTATTCATTTTAAAATCACATGTAGACAACTCCGATGCTGGTCATTGTCCACACAGGTCATCAAGAAGTTACTGATAAACAGGTTGGTAAAACTGTTCCGTATACATGGTTTAGTACAAGCATCACTTTTGGTTATTAATTCATTTTAGTAACTTGTGAGTGCAGTTGACTGTGGGTCCGAAAAATAAGTAATACAGGGATTGCAAAGAATCTCGCATATCTCAAGTCAAAACAACACAAAAATCAGTCCAACACTGTATTTTTTATGAAGTTACATAACAATGAAAATAAACAAAAATTCCGCTCACTCTCTAGTTTTCTGAACCCAAACGTTGGCATAAAATACTTAAATTTGTGACCGAAATGCATCGGTATATATACCCTAATTTATCTAGAATATTCTATGTTTTTTTTACCGATATATAATTCTCATTTATTTTAAATTTTATGTTATTTCTTTTTGTTTTTAGTCAATTTAATTATTAAATGTTTTTAGTTAACTTTTCTAAATTACTTGGCGGCCATGATGAATTTCGCAATTTTTACGGAATATTCTAGTTTTTCTAGTTATTCCATTGTAATTTTTATTTCAAATTCATTTTTTGTTGAAATCTTTCTAATTTCCAGTCCTATCTCTACTTATCGACATTATTTCAAATTTGCTTACTTCTGTAATGTATCTATGTTGTGTTTGAGTTGACTTCATGTAATACTTCTTGCTTTAGTTTCATTTTATTTTACTTTGAGTTTATTATTTTGGTGTTAAGTGAATTCTGTTTAATTGTTTAGTTGATGTTCTAACGTGTTTTGGTTTGACTCAACTTGATGTTATGTTTGTGTACCTTGCGCCAACGCCTTTCAGTCTTGATCCAACCATTTGGATTCAAAATCAGTTCTAGCCCGACTTACACATATGGATAATATCTATTTACTTACATAATCATCAGAAACGGATGTCATATTAAAAACAGAAACTGATTGGAATAAGCACTAACAAAGTGAAAATGAGGAAGAGTTTGAAACCGCTGCGGACGGAACTGTTTGGAAAAAAATAAAAGAAGGGTCTAATTGAGTAAGAACACCGATTTATAATATTTTCAATGAAATATCAGTGCCGATAAATAAAATATTATAAAGGGCAGAGTTGAATCGGTATTTTCTTGATCATTGATCATAACATGATTGAACATATAAGAAAATATACGGAATAAGAGGCATTTCAAATGTTGATAACGAAATGGTATCTATTACAAAATTATATGCATTCATTGGACTTCTATATGCATGCGGCTCATATGAGGCTAAAAATATAAATATATCATAATTATGGAACAAGAAATGGGATTCGTCATTTTTCTCGATAACAATGAGCCAAAATGACCATGAGATTTATACGGTTTGACAACAGAAGTCAACGAAGCCATAGCTTACAAAACGATAAGTTCGCTTTGATCTCTGAAATTTGGTACAAATTTATCGAAAATAGTCAAAACTGTTATAAACCAAGAGCATATCTTTCTTTTGATAAACAATTATTTTCAATAAAAGGAAGTTGTAGATTGTTGAGAATACCATAATTACAAAATAGAAAATAATCATTAATGCCGTAAAATGATTGGGTGAATGATGATGAATGAATGGGGCATTCTCCGGGAACTCAGTAAAACAATAGAGGAAGAGAAATGTTGAAAAATGAGAAGTGAAGAAAATCAATAAAAGCAAACAATTAAATAAAAGAAGATTATTATTAATTAATAAGTACAAGTGCAAAAGAAGCGAAACAGAAAGTAAAACAAAATTTGGACTGGCTTGTCATCTCTATGGAACTACTCTAGATAGAGAGGTAAAAGGCATAGGAAATCCGAGAAACTATATCATGGAGAAATATAACAACTGACAATTTTTTTTACAGCTGTCAGAGATTACGGAATGTCAATAGAAAAAGTGGAAAAAAGAATGAATTATCAATAAGTGCTATCAGATAGAAAAGTATAAAAACCGAACACAAATTAACAGAAGGAGAGAAAATAGCTACGAGAAAAACTTGCGACGAAAAGAGAGAAAATTTGTTAGAAAGAAATTTGTGAGAAATTTGAATTTACGATTGTCCATTACCGGAAATAGTCAAGTGGTCGTGTTCTTAGAGTATTGTTATTGTTGTGCTTTCGTATTTGGGAAAAGATGAAGGGAGAAAATCATCGGTCCTACTTGGGGAGTTTGTAACTTTGAAATTAGCAGACATGGAGAAATATAACAACTGACAATTTTTTTACAAGAGTGTCATTAGCGAGTAAACTTCAAACAAAAAAACTACGCCTGTTGGAACTATTCGTAGAAATAAAAGAGAGCCAATAAAATTAACTAGACAGGTAAAGGTTGGTATGACGTTTCTCAACATTATTATTCAAATCTAATAATTTCGTTCTTACAATTTACAAAGCTAAACCCAATAAAAAAGTATTAATTTTATTTCTATTAGAAGCTGCTAACACATCTTCTAAATTATTTTTTAAATCCGGTTCAAAAGTTAACGTCATAATTCCAAATATTTATTTAACGAAATATTGTATAGTTTCCAAACAAATTTTCAGCGTTGAATAAAATATTTTAAAAACCATTTATAAAAATTTCGATATTTAAAATATATTTATTTAAAAATGATTTACTAATAAAAGGCTTGTTTAATTTTTTAATTTAAAAATTTAAAAATTTCAATTTAAAAAATTCAATTTAAAAATGTTTTTAAAAGTTATTTTAAATAGTCAATTATTTATCATTTAAAATTATCTTAATAAATTATTGAAATATTTAATTCTCAGCTGAAAACACCTCATAATTTCAATGCATTCATCCTTTGAAATTGAAAAAGTAACACCCATATACCAGAGACAATTAGATTTTACAATAGCACAAAATTCGGTGTATATCTAACCGATCAAATGGCCAAAAAATTTAATGTAAAATCTAAATGCATTTTATACAAAGAAACAACGGGTGAAGATATATAGAGGCAAGAATTTTTATTTCAATTCGCATAAGAACTTGGGACTAAATATCAGAAGGAGACAGAGCTACCAAAAGAATGTTCATCAGAAACAACGACAAATACTGCTATAGATTCATCTGGACGGAAATCTTGTCGAATGATTAATTGTAAAGTTAATAAGACTAACAAAATTTGTGTAAAATGTAAAACATACGTATCTGAAAAATGTGCAATACAAAATACTATAATTTGAAAAAAATGAGCTGAAAATACATAAATGTAAATAAAACATTTCTAAATAGAAAAAAATATTTTTTTAACTATCCAATCTTTTTCTATGTTAACGATATATATTATTTTGAAGCGGTCATTTGACCCCTAATGGTAGGATTATGTATACATGAAATGTCGTAGGTTTATAATGTTAATGACAGAATCTTCGCAAAATTCCGTATTTTTAAACGAACTCGTATAAATAAATGCTTATAAATACAACTAAAGTTAAAAAAGCATAAAAATTTCAATATATTTATTGAAATTAGCGTCGCATTCATTTTCTGGAGAAAATATGTTTAGCTCCCATGTTTCGTAGGGTGTCATTAAATTGCGTTTTCCTAATGTGCTCTTTTATGGTGTTATCAATCCGACCAAGTTCTTCTCTTAGCGAGTCATTTAAGTTTGACTGATCTGAAAATATAAGAAATTAGTTTAAAAAAAATTCATTATTTTTAATCAAAATCAATAATACTCTTGATTACACAGTCATAGAAATGAAAGCGGAACCTTATTCAGTTTTCACCAAATTTTCAAAGAACGAAGGCCTTAAAAATTTACTTAAAATATTGGAGGCCAATAAAGTTGATGGGATTCAGCCGGTACCACCGTTACGGCCATACTGGTTATCAATACGTTCTAGTTAGTGCGTACGAATTTTTCATTTTACAAATCAATAAAAAAATGGAAAGCGTGCCGATCTCAAAGAAAATTGAATCCCATCACTGGTTATTACACTTATTTAGTAAAACCACAATAAATTTAATTAATAATACAGATATAAATTCAAACATGTTGAAACATTCATACATTTGTTAGTAAGAAAAATATCAGAAATTTTATAAGCCTTTACTATATTAGTTTCTAGTGAATGTTTTTTGTATTTATAATTACATCTTCAATATTTTAGGAAAAACCGAAAATAATTAAAAAAAATGATTATCAGGTATACATGGAGTAATTCTATTTTCCTTTTCTAATTTGGCAAATATTTATTCGCACGTGCTTCAAAATTTTAAAATAATTTTTAAAGCAAATTTCTACATATTTCAAAAATTGAGTTACTAACATAAAAAAATAAAATTTTATCAGACTTTATGTTTTAAATACTAATTCTCACACCTGATATGACTGCAATTTTATCAATTTTAATCGTTTATTTTCATCAATCTCGTTAACTTCATATAAATATAAAATAACAATAAATTATTGTTGTGATTTAGTTTACAACATTCAGATATAGCGATGTAACAATGAAATAGAAGAAGTAAGGAATGCATCTGGGTCGCTTTATTTGGTATACAAAACAAACTTTATATTTGAGGAAAGGCGATGTTTTATGAATAATTTAATGAAAAATTAAATATAAAATGGTTAAAATGTAAATTTATACTTATTTCTGATTTTATGGTATTATTTAGTGGCCGTTCTGGAGACGGATTTTTTTCATTTCGAGCTGTTGGTTGATTCCCTGCAAATATGGTTATATTAAATAATTAATATTAAATATATTTAATAAACTACCTTTTTTATTAACTATATCTGAATGCAACTTATGTTTAAGAGTATCATATTGTTTTAAGTAGGAATTCTTTTCATTAATCATTTGTTGACTTTCATACGTTATTGGATAACCTGTTCCAATTAATCAACATAATAATAATAATAATGATAATAATAATAATAATAATAATAATAATAATAATAATAATAATAATAATAATAATAATAATAATAATAATAATAATACCAATTGATATATAACATATTAATTGATAACATACTTAATATATATAATATTATTATAATATTATTATTATTATTACTTGAAAAACGAATCAAATTTAACCCAAGGAAATCACAGATATTACTATATGTTCAATAGCCAATTTTAATGCAATTCAAAAGCTCTTTAATAACAAAATTTTGTGTAAAATTTTGAATATTCTAATAAGTTTACTTGCTATAATCACTACCGAGAACCAAAACTTCGAGACAAAGTAAAAATTCAAGTACTGTTATCTACCATTACTTCACATTCACGAATCTGACTCATGAATATTATTCAATCTTTAGTATATTTGTCGAAACACTTTTTACTAACTGATACAGGAATTTCAAGTAGGAATATAGATCTAAAAAAAATTTTATGACAAAAAATTCATGCGATTGAACTCCAGATCGAATGCTAAGTGTTAATACCGTATGACGCATATACGCTTGTAATTACATAATTAACTTTTATTATATAATTAACTTATTATTATTATTATTATTATTATTATTATTATTATTATTATTATTATTATTATTATTATTATTATTATTATTATTATTATTATTATTAAAGTGATGATTGGTAGCAGCATTAATTAAATTTTAAAACAATTAAATGATAAGCCTTCTAGTGTGAATAATATATTTAATAAAAATGAAAAAAATTTCGGCTATAAAATGACATATATTATTATAATTATTATTATAAAGTGATGATTTCTTGGTAGCAGCATTTATTATTTAAAACAATAAAGTGATAATTTAAGCCTTTTGCTGCAAATAATGTATTTAATGAAAAAAATATAGTCGAAAATTTTTTCATTAAATACATTATTTGCAGCAAAAGGCTTAAATTATCACTTTATTGTTTTATATAATTATTATTATTATTATTATTATTATTATTATTATTATTATTATTATTATTATTATTATTATTATTATTATTATTATTATTATTATTATTTAAAACAATAAACTGATAATTTAAGCCTTTTGCTGCAAATAATGTATTTAATGAAAAAAAATTTCGACAAGGACTATCTTATAGTCGAAAATTTTTTCATTAAATACATTATTTGCAGCAAAAGGCTTAAATTATCATTTTATTGTTTTAAATAATAAATGCTGCTACCAAGAAATCATCATTTTATATTATTATTATTATTATTATTATTATTATTATTATTATTATTATTATTATTATTATTATTATTATTATTATTATTTTTATTTTTATTATTAGTGTTAATATCTATATTCCTTTGAATGGTTATAATTGATGAAAAGAATAAAAGTTTCCAAAACTTGCATCACCGTTAATCAAGTAAATAAAATTTTTGTACAAAAAATTACCTTTCTGTAAATTATTTTAAATATTATTATCTAAGAATACATTAATGTGAAAAAAATTCACCTTGACCTAATAAATGTTCTTTCTGAAAGTCTGCAGAATTATTTAATACTTCTGGAGCAATGTTTTCTGAATTTCTAATTGACGCTCGACTAATTTGCCTAATGAAATAAAATTATCATGATGATGATGAAAATAATAATAATAATAATAAATTTATGATAGTTCGCATATACTAGAATAATTTTATAATATATAATATTTCAAGATATAGTTGAAGTTGCCATCATTGAACTGATGCTAATCAAAAATAAATAGAAAAGATTACCAATAAAAATAGATAAGCAAGTTAGAATTTGGAATCCAAAATTATAACTATTTTTAATATGATATACGAATGAAATTTAAAACGTTTATTGGTATTGATAAAATATTTCAAAAACAAAAAGCAATTTGTCATTTTTTTACTAATAACTATTTCATAACTTTTAATTTAATTAAAATATTTTGTTTATTAGTTACCGTCAAGCATAACTTGTAATAGGGTCATGTCAGTCATTATGTCAAAAACTTTTTTTAAACAACAAAGCATCAATTAAATAATTTTAAAATTATTAACAAATCTTAGTAATGTGCTTGTCAGTAATTTGGGTTCATTAGTCGAATGATTTATTTAAAATGTAAATTAGTTTTTTAATAAAATAATTCTTTTTCAGAACTTATCTGGAATATTTAATGTATTCTGTTGTTAGAAATATATATATACACACATATATATATATATATATATATATATATATATATATATATATATATATATATATATATATATATATATATATATATATATATATATATATATATATATATATATATATATATTATATATATATATATATATATATATATACAGGTAGTCCTCGACTTACGACCGAGATAGGGACCCGAGCAACGGTCGTATGTCGAGTTCATATAAAAAAAATAAATAAAAAAAGAACAAAAATACAAACGGATTATTAGAAGCAAAATACAAATTCATAGTTCAGTCTTTATTTAAAATTATAATAAAAAGCTATGAATACATTTATATTAAATAAATTAAATTAAAATTACATGTTTACTTGTCCTCGTCATCCGAACTTATCACATTAATATAATCCATTGAGTTATCTTGAACAACTGCACCTTCAGTGGCAGTTTTAAAAAAAAACCTGTCTAATGTTGTTTGCACACTTTGAACTTTCATTTCGCTATAAATTGCATAATAACATGCCATATTTTAAAACAATTTAAAAGTGCTGAATATTTTTTAAGGCTTGCTAATTTAATTTTTTACTAATTCTAAATTTGTTTTTGTTGTTAAAAACTAAAATAGTAGGTAACTTATAAAATTAATAGTGTTTAATTAAGGAAAATTAATTGGTTTAATTTTTTAGTTCGGTTCGAAACAAAAATCAGGCCCATTGAGAAAAATAATTTTAGGAAATAATTTTGGTCGTAAGTCCGAACCGTCGTAAGTCGAGCCGTCGTAAGTCGAGCCGTCGTAAGTCGAGGACTACCTGTATATATATATATATATATATATTGATAAAAGTATAGTTAGTTTCATAAATATTCAATTAAATTATTAATATTACTTTTACTATTATTATTAGAAGATACCACTCGGAGATCAATTTTACTATATATTTCGACAGGTTCACTATGATAATCAGGTGGAAATGTAATTATTATATGCATTTTAAATTGCTTTTTCGAACAAAATTATAAAAAATTCTTATTACAAATCAAAATCTAAATAATTTATTAATTATTAAAAAATAAATCTTATTTTTAAAAAAATAATCAATAAGTTTTCAAATTGAATTAAAATACGTTTTTTATTAAATTACATTTTTTTATATTCTTATATAACATTATTTTACATTCACATTAGTTTTCCATGTATCACTTCAAATACGACAATACAAACACAAACAAATCGTTCTTTGCATACATACCAGAACAAATAACACGACTTAAAGACAATCCCAAACAATAAAAATTGCTTTTTCTCCAGATTGGTTTAAGAAACCTAAAATGATGATATATGAACTAGTTATTGCAGCAGTGAAAAAATTGTTTGGAAACAAGATTGTTTAGTCAATAAATTATTATTGATTAAAGCACGCTTTAGATTTAATTGTCAATTTATTATTCCACAGACAAACTCAACATATATAATTGTATTGTGTGTGTTTATTAATTATTAAAACTAATTTCAAACCTCGTTAATTCTTTAACTTTCTCTTTCAAGTTTTGATTTTGTTTGAATACGAATTCGATTTCTGAGTGATGTCGAACTCTGAGTTCATTTAAGGAATTGTTTTGCAAACTTTGAAAGTAAATGTTTTCAAAATTAATAAATAAAATGTTCATTACCGAAGCGCCTCATTTTCTAGCATGTATTCTTGAAGGATTTCATAAAATGCCGTTCCTTCATTATTGGATGTTGCAGACGCTGACAGATTTTTTATGGGAGAGTTTGAATCACAAGATTCAATGTTCATTACTGTGCTTGTCGCTGAAGGATTCCGAGACCCTTTTGTCGAAGTTGAATTTTTTCTCAATACATATTCTAATGAAATAATAATAAATGTTTAAACAAGTTTGTATGCACTGCAAAAAGTTGTTGACAAGTCGGTTTTTTGTTAAAGTAAACAATCTTATCA
Organism: Schmidtea polychroa; assembly: GCA_959609185.1. Lineage (NCBI taxonomy): Eukaryota > Metazoa > Platyhelminthes > Tricladida > Dugesiidae > Schmidtea > Schmidtea polychroa. The sequence continues at coordinate 16,292 of CAUHTR010000606.1, read as the reverse complement.
CAGTAAGGGGTATAGGTTTATTTATAATAAAAAACCAATAATTGAACCTAAATATCATCCAAAACTGACAGGCATTCGGATACTCTCTTCATAACCCTAGCATATTTATCTAAAATTTACATGATAATTATAATTAGACCTTCATTAAAAATCATCTATGCAAAAATCATCACCACGCATTTAAAATCAGAAACAATTTATGGAATGCTGGAGTGTAATTTAATAAAAGCATTTTAAAACTTTATTCAAAATTCTTTTATTTTTTAACATTTTACTTTGAATTTTTTTCAATCGCGGATTTCAAAGTTTCTGTTAGTGGGTACAATTGGAAAATAATCAGTATGCTATGAATTAAACAGCTGCTAATATCAGTTATCCCGAATTGAATATTTTGCAAATGATTCTTATATTCTTATTTAATTATATATTTTAATCTCACACTTTCAGCTATTTTCTCGATAATATATTGTTCTTTGTTTCTCTTTTAAACTTTTTCACAATTTCTCTGACGACAAAAACTTTACTTTGATGAAATTTTATTGGATTAATTTGTTTAATTTTTGTTGTATAAAAACTATTCGGTTGTGCATAACAACATTCAATAGGTGATTGTCTAAAATTGAATGCGTGAAAGCCTCATAGAGACCTAGGCTTTTGCTAATCAATAGCTCCACAACTTAAGATAATTCAGGCATGATTGATTTTTTGATTAAATATTTATTTATTCAAAAGTATTTTTGAAAAAGCGGGAAAATACAATTAAATATTTTATTATGAACTTTATGTTGTTTTATTTCATTAAGATGTTTTCTCTCAAAGTTGTCAGTAAAACAAATTTTATCAAATCCAATTTGTATATATTGAAACAATTGCATAGAAATCTTAGAAATTTTAATGATTTTATTTTTTCAAAATTTTTAATTTTAAAATTTAATTAAAAGCAAGTTGTGAAACAAAACATTTTTTAATTATTTACCTTTCATTGGGGTATTTAACGTTTCCTTAGATTTTATTTCTAGTTGGTGTTTCAATAGTTGATTTTGTTCTTTTAATAATTGAATTTCTTGCTTCATGAAATTAAAATAATCAACTTTCTAAATATTTATAGCAAAAATAATATTTAATAAATATAAATTATTTACAGAATTTTCGAGTTTTTCTTCTAGGTTTGTTGTTTGGGAACTTGATTCGACATTTCTGTATTTTTTTATTGTTTTCAGTACTAATTTTGAATTGATCGAATGGTAATTGAACAGCCTATACAAATAACCTTATTGTATAATAATAAAATATAATAAGAAAATAGAAATTGTTAGAAATTAATTGAAAGCTAATTAAATATTCAAAAAAAGTGATATTTTTCGAAGAAAATTAGCCTGTGGAATGAAATAATTTTAAAATTATGAGAATCCCTAAGAGGGAACAGAACAAAAAACAAATTAATTAAAATTATTATTAACTTTCAAGTAAAACTCATTGGAAAAATCTCAGGGTTGACAAGTTATTTAGTTGGCTAAATCATTTCTGTAAGAATTATGCGAATAGGCAGCTGTTTTTCCGAAGAGCGGACGTAAACGGAGAAATTAACCATGGTGATTAATGACAATCTATTTTTATAAATAATAACAATAAGTGAGAAAATTTGCGACATTTGATCAGAACATGAGGGCGTATTGACAACATGAAATAAGCTAAACCAAACAATAAACAATCAAATTGCAGATTGAAAACAACTCCAATTATCCTTAACAGAATATGTTTACTAATTCCTGCCAAAATTTCACAAATATTTCACAAAATAAAGACAAATAAAATTAATAATTTCCATTATATATTTATTATAAAAACTTCTTTCAATTTTTTTCACCTCTGATTTCTTTTCAATTGACATTGTATTTGGCAATATATTTAAATATCATTTTAATAATTATCATTTGTTGACATTTGATCTAATTTTCATTTTGAATTTCATTTATCTTCATTTAGTTTTCGATTATAGATCAATTTCTTTCCAATTTAACACAAATCAATGCGTAGTAGATAATAAAATGAAGATAAATGCAATTCAAAATTTAGTTATTGATTATTTAAAAATAATATTTATTGAATCAAAATAAATTACAAGTTTAAACATGATAAATAATTACTTGAAATTTTAGACTGTCACATGCATAAATTTCCTTTAGAAATTCCTGAAAATCATTGAATTTGTTTTTTTCAAACATATTTTTGATCTGAAGCAATGATTCTAAATCGGTTACTGATGAGCCAGCCTTATTTGATAAAGTCTCTTACCGAATTTCGCTTGAATTTCCTTTAATTGAAATATTTTATTTGGTGCCTCATCCATGTACTGACCTTTAGAAGAAAGCTGATAATTAAAATCTACTAAATTAAATTAATTAACCTTCATTCATAAAATTAAATTCAAGTGAGAAAGGTTCACCAGAGGCATCTAAACATTTTTAATAATAATGATGCTAAAATTAATTTATAATTAATCTCAAATAAATTAGTAAGAACTCTATAAAATATGTATTATATCGTCTGAAATTTCAGTTAAATAATTCATGATAATTTATTGATTTCCTTTTGTAGAAAAGTAATTTTTTTAAATTTTTTAATTAAAATAATTAAGTCTTTTTTATAAAATTACTTTTTTTAACAAGCTGTTCATAAAAAGACATTTATTTGTATATATGATATGCGTGCGTTATCAATGACATTCAATAACCTTGAAATTAACTAACAAATGTGTCGTGAGGGAGCTATCCTCACAGATAGCTGATAATTGGCAATTTAACCGTTTGCGAACGGTAAGCCAGCAGTGCTGGCCAAACTTTAAAAAAATCATAACATGATATCGGGCATTCGTATACTAAAAGATTTTATGCTAGAAAATAATATATTAAAATACTACTTAAAATTAATTCCGTCCGCAAACGGTTAATACAATAATGAAATCCACATCGAATAACATTTTATTCACATTAAAATTATATTGTAAGTTGATTGTTGAATCTGTTATTGCTTCTGATAATTTTGCATCTTGTTTTTGTTTGGTTTTTTCTTTCTTCTTTTCTTCTTTTGCATTTTGAAAATCTTCTGCTTCTTTATTTTAAGTTATTTAAACAAACTTTATTTCTGAAATATATAAGTATATATATAAGTATAAATATATAAATTGCACAGGCACTACATTAGCCCCCGCCCAAGTACACGGAGCGTATGCTGTTGCTGCTGCTGCTGGTACTGGTGTTGATGGTTTTGGTGCTGATGATGTTGTTGGTGCTGTTCTGTTTTTGGTGTTTCTGTTGGTGTTGTTTCTGTTGGTGCTGGTGCTGAAGATAGTGCGGATGCTTGAATAAGGTGCGTGACGAGCAGTCAGGCATACACTGGTTGCTGATGTTGCTGTGTGTGCAGTTGGTGATGGTGCTGAAGAAATATTTGATTCCGACCTTGAAATTTTAAATTTAGCTTGTTAATATGATCTCAATGTCTGTTAGAAATGTTAGTCTTGAAATAAAAACAGGATTTTCAAAATGATTTAATAATTCTACTTTGAATTTCATTCTGAGAAAATGTTCATGCATATGATTCCAGAATCGTGACAAAACCTTTCCTTTACTCAGCCAATGAAAATCTGCCTGCATAACTAAAGCGCCGTAGTTACTGTCGTACTCTTCTAACAGCAACTTGAATTGGTGGTGGTTTAAAGGATTTGCAAGACTGGAGTTTACAATCTATACAATCCTGTTCATTGTATTTTTAAATTCATCGCTTTCAATTTAGAACAAAAGGCTTGGTAATGATTAATACTATGATAAGCTTGGAAACCTGTAAAATCTGAATCTGCCTTCCACAAGCCAATCAGACCAATATCCTTTTCTAACATGACTGGGGCACCATCCGTAGTAACAAATATAAGCTTATTGATGTTGATGTCACTTTTTAATAGACATTACTTGAGTTCTTTGTATTTATCTTCACCTCTTGTTGTATTTTTCATGGGTAATTGTGCTTATTATTCAAATAATAAGTTAATCTGTGTCAGAAATATCACATAACTCATCTGTTGTAATAATGAAACTAGGTGCATTTTTTAAATCAAACAATATTTGTTCAAGTATAATACTATGAAATAACTGAAGACCTGATATCAGTTTCTTGATTTCATTTTTATTCTTAAACTTAGCAAATAGGGAATAATTACATTCTTGAAACCACGATTTTACTGTTTCGCCATCTGAATACCGTTTCTGTTTTTTTGCAAAGGTCCACTTTATATTTATCGAAGCTTCTGTAACACGATGACTTACATTTAAATGAAACTGAAAAAGATTTAGTTGGCCTTGAAGATTCATTTTTTAGAAACAACTTTAACTTGTCTGACTTTCGTACCAACTTTGAAGTTTTAGTTAAGGTCACTATACATTATCGTGTATTATCTTTGTAGATTTGACTTTTTTCAGAACAGAACAGTATCCTGGCATAGCAAACACACTGATTTACCACCTGTCGTTGTGAGCGAAAAATGAAGTTCCAATGACAAAAAAACTATCATAAGGTATTTAGTTTAATTTAATTTAATTATATATTTATTCAAATATCGAAATTTCCCCATTGACTATTTCGTGAATAGAAAAGTTTTTAACTGTTTCCGTAAGTGACTTGGTGGATATATTCAACCGCCACGATTGGGAGAATAGAAAGATTATATATTAAACTATGATTAAGCAAACATGTTGATTGGAAACTAAAATCAAAATTGCAAAATTAATAAAAAATGAAAATTTAAATGTGACTTATACAGTAATACTTGAGCATTCCGAATATAAAGTTTAGACAAAAATATTCAATGAAAAACAGTAATAGGGTAGGGCGAAGATGATAATGCATAACGGATTAATGACCTTATGTTTTCTCTAAGGAAATACGCAAAATTAATAAAAAAATAAGGTTCTTCAATTATGGACAAATTATATTTTAAACGTCTTTAAAATAGTTCCAACTTCGACTCCGACTCCTGTCTCAATGTTAATAATGCATTGGATATTTCTAGGTTTACTATATTAGACATTTTTCGAATTCAATGAAGATAATAAAGAGTGTAATTATATGGTTCCTCTGACTTGTACACATTCATACAAATGGATTTGTGTTTGTTATGTTATTTTATGAAAATACTAGAAGAATTATATTAAAGTTGGCATTATGTATAATTATTATGAGAGGCACAGAGAATTGTGCACTGAACAGTTCAAACATAATAGTTTTTAATCGATGGAGAGTCCCTAATCAATGTTATTAAAAATAAACATATTAAATATTTAATTAAGTGATAACATTAATTAGTTCATTAGGAGAATTGGGTTCATAAAAGTGACCGGCTGTTGTTTTTCTTGTCAAGCTAAACGTAAAAATAATTAAAATTTCTAGAAAATCCATTGGTAGAATGGAGACAAATTATATTTAAGTTTGTGTGGCTAGATGATTGAGACACTTTAACTTTATTAAAGATAAAGATAACAGTCATTTCTCTACAATGGCCAAAGAAAGAAAGTAATACAAGCGATTTAACTAAAAAGCGAAAATTAGTGAAATAATTTTCTATATTTCCTAAACAGAGTCATATTATTTATTATGAAGCATTCTCCAATCGGGTTATCTACCTTTTAAAGGAATGGGCTTTTTGAATTACATTGTTAATTTTTAGATTTAATATGTGATCATTGTATTGACAAATAAACATTTTGTGTTTGGTTTTTTTCATTTGAATATAACGGAGACGTGGATTCAGATTATTATTTATTATTCTACCGAAATAATTTTAATAATTCAAACCCAACTACAGTAAATATATTAGTTTACCACTAGTTTAACCAAGGTTTTATTTTGACTCTTCTTCTAGTTAACGAAGAAAACTTTTTAAAGACAAAAAAACTTGAACTAAAAATGATAGAAAGAGCATGAAAAAGTTATAATAAACATTAAATTAAATCGCCATTCGTACATCTTTTTCACTAAACCACTTTTTCGATAGCATCATTATAATCATCAGGTTACCTACATTCACGACGGATGAATAACTATATTATATTGATAATATATAAACAAATTATAAAATCTATAAATTTTAAATTATAAATAAAAATGTTAAACAATTATTTTTTAAAAATAATTTTCAATAATCAATTATATTTAAACTTTTAAAAATTATTTTAATTATTTTTTTAAGTAACATAACTATTATTAATATACATCAACATACAAAAACTTAATTAAAAGCATTCAGCATACACGTATTCACTGAATCCTGCACATTGATTTTAGGATTAAAAGTTCTTATCAGTAATGCTTCACATATCACACGCTCAAAACAATTATCAAAATTTTTTGATATGATTTTAAAATCAGACATTCCTAATTCTCTCCTACAGACTTTATTGTGATCCTTAATATTGGACACTCCCTTCAGTCGACAGTCTTCTTGAATTCCGTTGGCTAATTGACAAATTTGTTTCTATTCATCACGGTTTCAAAAGACTTATATGTTGTCGCTTCGCCTGGTACTCCATTTTGAATTTTGAAATTGATGGCAATATATATATATATATATATATATATATATATATATATATATATATATATATTATTGAATGTTGAAATCAGTGTCAAATTTAAAATATGGTGTTCGAATGTTGGCCAATATTTCATCATTTTTAAAAGACCCTGATAATTAATTCCATAATTACAGTTCACAATTGTTTTAAACCAGCTTTCAAAATTAACTCTCTTTGGTCTTCAGAATATATTTTTGAACGGGGTTAATAGATATCATTAAATGTCTGAAAGTAAAATATTTTAATGATTATTATATATCAGTAAAAAATTTTCATTATTGATCTATTTTCGATTTCCTTTCTTATTCCTTATTATCAATATCGATCAATCTTTTGTTATAAATAGAAAAAGTCTAAAAAAGTGAAAATAATAAAATAACTAAAGTAAACTTTTAAAAATAAATTGGAAACTTAATATAAATCAAAAAGTCCACGAAATAATAATCACTGATCTCTTAGAGTTTAATAGAAATATAATTATTAATATAATCAATGAATAAAAATAAGAAATGACCTACTATTGTTTGAACTAGATAAATTAATCAACACCGGACCAATAAAATTAGATGTTTTCGTTTGCAAATACGCTAAGAAAATCGAATTTTTATTTTGTACTGAATTTGGAATTTGAGTTTGATAAGGATTACTATAGAAGAATCGATAACTTTCATTTTCAAAATTCCCTGATTGGTAGACATTGGTGGAAGACTGTTGGGGAACTTGAAGAAGATTCAATGGGACATGTTTGTGATTCGGTGAAGAAATATGATGATCGATTGAATTTGGATTCGTGAGAGAATTATAGCCGTTCATTATTCACGTCATAAGTGCAAATGAGCGATGCATAAATACTTATTGATTGATGCCAATGGAGCAGTTAATGGTTAATAGCGAATCACAATTAGTTGTGGATTTGTGTGCAGTTTGCATTTGTTTAGCGTATCACAGTGACTGAGTAACTGGTTTCATAAGTTATGCGAATTCTATAGATATGTCCATTGTTTTAGTAAAAATTGTTAGTTATTCACAACTTTGAGTTATGATAATTTCTAACTGGTTTGATTTGTATAAGTATAATTAAGTTTGAAAATAGTCTAGTCATAAAATAAAAATATAGTAAATATCTAATTTTTAAAATATTAATTAATTAATTAATACTATTGAAATTATAAAATTTAGTATTTTGTAATCAAATGTTATATATAAATATATAAATAATTTTGAATTAATTATATTCATTATATAATTTTTAAAGAAAATTATAAATAAATATTCTATTTTAATAAAAATCTTTAGAAAGAAATAAAAAAGAAATGTAAAGCAAAAAAAGAAATATCGAAAAAGACATACTTTTAAACTCTTTAATATTTAAAACATTTCAAATTTTTGACGCTGCTCACCATTTTTTTTTAATTTTAAAGAGATATTAACGAGGTTCTCGATATTTTTGGGTAAAAACTAACTCTGTTTTTCTTGATTTGTTCATCCGGCACTATAACATAACAATAGGAAAACGGAAAAATTCAAATAAAATAGGAAACGATCAATTAAAATAGCAAAAAATAGGAGACCCATCTTTTCTTGAGGCTATGGAAAGGTACTAAACTATACACACGTTTAAAATAAAGATAAAGGGGATTGAGGAGCAGAAAGAAGATTAGAAATATCAATGGAATTATTTAAAGAAACTTGAAAATTTATTTGGTAAATTTAAAATATTGAATAATTAGACTCAGGAATTTTGAAAAAGAAAAAATGATTTTTGTCAAAGATTCAGAAAGTGGGAAAAATAACCTTTGAAATAAGAATTTCGATTCAAAATTTATAACTGAAAATAAAGAATATTAGGCCAGAGATTGAATAGAAAGGATTTTAAAAATATTAAAAATATTTATTTTAAAAATATAAATATTTTTATATTTTTATATCACTTGAAAAAGGCAATGCCGAAAATTCGTGAGTATCAACAAATATCGATATATTACTGATTTATAGTCTTCAAACTCTCTTTTTAATAAATTCATTATAATTCTGCCTAACAATGTGAAATCGGATTTGGAATTTATTTTTTTACATTCAACCTGCCGACAGACAGAATTACTCGTCGATGGGATTTATTGCATTTTCGCCTCCCTTTATAAACTGTCTTGACGATCTCTAACGACAATGAACTGTTATCAGCGATTGTGTAACCTATTCTCAATTTACCGGATTTTCATCTGGATATTATTCTATCTCCACCATGTCAACAAACCTTACATGTATCATCAATGCTTGGAATTCGGCTGAAAATTTGCTTATCGAGCTAATTCGTGATCGAACTCCTAAATTGAACAATTTTCGCTGATCGTTATGTCTCTATAGGTCGATTTATTCACCGATCAAACTCAATCGACTCGTATACCCCTTTTGTCGATCGATTTCTATCACTGTGAAAACTTCACTACCCATCTCGGTTGGATTATAACTCGCCAATAACTTCTTTCGACACTCATTGAAGCCCAAACTTCTCTAAAAAATTATAATTACTACTGGGCCCAATACCTCTTCATTTCATGCCTCCCAATTATGTGCCAAACTGGTCAACATCTGCTATCGATCAGCACGAGTGCCAAAGGTTCTCAAACATATTCCAATCTGGGGACATCTATCATCATAATAGTTCATAATAATCATATGCATACAGAATAAACTGTTGTAGAATAGTTGAAAATTTCTGTCACAATCATTGAATGTCATTTACATTTTTCAAGTTCACTATGAGCATTTGTCACTTACTCTTCACTGATTTGTTTAACTTCGATTTCCGTTAATTCCAGACCTTCTTCGACTTTTTGAACATTCTCACGCCTTCTTCTAGTTGATTGAATTTCCCTTCAACGGTTTGAATAATATTAACTGCTTCTTCAAGTGTCAGACTGTGGTATAACCATGCCCTCATCCTCGGCATTTCGTATTCTTAGAACTTTATAGTGTTGGGTTATTCTGTGCGTGTGATTGTTCAAAGATCTTTGAGAAAATCTGTTCTCGTATTTTAATTTCAAAAACGGAATTTACGATTTATATTTATCACGTTGTCATTGTGAGTCTTTCGAACTTTCGGGTATGAATGCGGTTCAAAATCTGTTTGTTAGTGGTGAACATTTACTTTCTAACTATAAACGTTGATTCACACTGATTTTACCGGCCATGATAAATTTAGAATAAATTCGATGTTAAGTATCAACAATTTGAATTAGAATTTATTCTCACGTTAATTTTTCGTGAGTTTATCACTGGTTCCAGACGACAACTATAAATTCGAATGCTGCTGCTATTTTGATTCAAATACCGGTGAAGATTTTATTTAATATTTGTTTGTTGATACTTTGAATCTGAACTCCTCTCAATTCCCGAATTTCATTTCATTTTCCTATCTTAATGAAGGTAATCTATACTAACTGTAAAATATTTGACAATGATTTGGTCTTATTTACTCGTTAACCATCGCCCATTGGACACCCGGGAAACGAGCTCTTAGTGTACTATGTTAAACCAAATAGTATAATTTGATCTTGATTTTATCTGCGTTGTCTTCATGCGTTATGAGTCTTTTACATTAATAAAAGTTGCCCCTCCTTAATGTTGTGTGACAAGATCTTTAGAATCACGTCCGAATTAAAAAGCTCGATGTAATTCCTGACCTTCTATATAAAGGTTTTCGTGATGTTTGACGTCACGTAAGTACTGGTCTTACCTATTGTCAGTAGAGCATGTAACACGCAGCCTTTCCACTTGTAGACAACGAGGTTTTGAAGCACTCCGCTCTTCACATACCTACGTCACACTGAGCACTTGGAGTAATCTGATAAACAGCGCAGTAGAAATGCTCCACTCCTCGTCAGTGCAGTGTGGTTTTATTTTACTGACTTAAAGCGTTGTGTAATGGCTATAGGCCGAAAAAGACAATAGAAAATTTTAGACCGAGAAAGTGAACAGAACTCAAAATCTCTGACTATCATTTATTGGGTATCAAATATAATAATAATACAACAAAAATAAAACTCTTACTTCTCTAAAGTTCTGCATAGAATTAAATTGTGACTGAAATACGTCGGTATATATACTCTATTTTTGGTGTGCGAGTATGTGTGCGTGAATTGATTCAGTAAAACAAATTTGAATTATTTTAATTCTACTTAATTTTGAATCTTAATTTTTATCAATTTTGATGGCAATTTTTTCGTAATTTACTATTTATTTTGTTTTCTAATTTTCTAATTTTAGTTATTTTTACTCAATTTGGCCGCCATGATGGATATGGTCGTTTTCTAGAATATTCTATGTTGTTTTTAGAGATTTTATTATATAATTTTCATTCCTTTTAATTCTTATGTTGTTACATTTTGCTTTTTGCTAATTTAGTTATTAAATTTTTATCTTTTAGTTAACTTTAATCAATTACTTTACGCCATGACGGATTTCGTCATTTTATAGAATATTCTAGTTTTCTGTTCATTTTTATTGTAATTTTTTTATTCATAATTCCTTTTTGATGTTATTTTGTGGAAATCTTTAAATATTACTTAAATATTACTTAATAATAATAATAATAATAATAATAATAATAATAATAATAATAATAATAATAATAATAATAATAATAATAATAATAATAATAATAATAATAATAATAATAATAATAATAATAATAATAATAATAATAATAATAATAATAATAATAAATCAGTACTAAGCTACGTCACAAATACTGTGAAAAATCTGAGCCAAATTCTTTGCAATACTCAGTAAAAATTCTATTGTTCCTTGTTTAAATGATAAAACTTTAATAAAATTAATTTCCGGTTGAATATAAATATACATACAGTGAAAATTTATTGTGTTAAACTTAGGAAAATTTGATTATAAAATGGAATTAAGATTTATTAAACGCTGTAAGATGTATTTAAAATATTATTATATATTCGTATGTTTGTGGTATGTCGAAATTGTATAATTACGTTGCTCGGAATATTATTTATAATTATTTAAATTCTCCACATACATTATATTGGAAAATTGTTAGTTTTCAATATATTTTTTGGAAATGTCTTAAAAATAAAGTATAATCTTTTTCTAATATGGCGACCACGTTGATGCTGCAATTTTTTCGACCACCTGAAACATTTGAAGTTTGTGATGATGTAGAAGAATTTGTAAACGAAGCAGTCATATTTTTAGAACTAAAAAATAAGAATCAAAAATGCCTTTAAAAACATCAAATTTGGAAATAGATTTCAATACTGTTTTATCTTATCGAAAAGGAGATTATCTGAATATTGGATTTTTACAGAAAATCGAAAAAGTCCCAAAAAATATTTTTGTTGGGAAAATGTGTAAAAGCACAAATTAAAATGGAAGTAGAATAAAAATCAATAAAAACACCGAAATAAAAAAAATGCAAAAAATTAATTAAAAATTAATAAAAGGTAAAAAGTAGTATCAGCGGGGTAAATGGGTATGGTTGAACACAAAATAATGAGACTAATTCAGAAACAATAATTAAAACTTAGTGAATGGTCCCCAAGGAAAGTTATAATAAAATAACAAATTTACTAAAAATTAGTAAATCGCAATTCGAGTCAATGGGGAACTCGAGCAATGAGGAAAACTCGGAGCGCACTAAGACCCGACTAATTGGGAAGTGAATGACTTGACTGAGCGGCCGTATAAGAAGAAAATTAGCGGGATAAAAAATAAGCCATCCAATAAGATTGAATTAACAAATAACCAACGCGTAAGGAGAATGTTAGTAATTCCCACAAAGATTAAAATAACGGTGGGATAAATATCGGTAATCCCCTTTAATGTGATATTGACAATGTCGTTTAGAAAACTTTAAAAGGAAAGCTGACCAGAAACGAGTTTCCAGTTGTTCGAAGAAACAAAGTTAGCGAGAAACTACAAATCAAGAGATTCCAAGAGAACCTAACTCAAGTAAATCTAGAGAAAAATTATAACTTATCGTATCAGAAAGGTGATTATCCTTTGGGCAACCTATCTTACGATAACAATTGTCTAAGAATAAAAGGTGCAAATCAAGTGACTATTTGTAATTGTGATACAGTTCGAATAAAGTTGTTCTGTGTTGGATTTCTGTTATTTGATTGGAAAAGGACACGAGGAGTCAGAAACTACCCAACTTGTTAAATATTAACCCAACATTTTTATTATTATATTCAACACCAGTTTTAATATATCCAGATTTCAAAAAGCCGTTTATGTTAGACACAACAACTAAATGTGAATAGGGCGGTTCTCTCACNACACACTAAAAGTGAGTTCCACGGAGACTCATTGACTTATTATTCGGTTTTCCTGCATATCCTTAATATTTTTTTCAATTTTCTAGGCGTCTAGGGTTAATAACAATAGGTTCACTTTTGGTTAATATATTATGTTTTACTAAATTGGTTTTGCCTACATCCAATTTATGTTTTATAAATATATTTTCGTATTCCTTAATTATATTTTTAACAGTCATCTCGACTAATTTGATCATTATTTTTTAAATTACTTGGTTTTCCATCGTCCAACATAAAAATTTAATTTTAAATTTATCTAACATATTAATACCTCCAATTACATTTGGCGAAATTTTATTTGCGACAACGAAATTGACCTTATCTTCTTGATTTAAAAATTTTTTTAACGAAACTTTTCATTACTAATAAATTAGTGTCTTCAACTTTACATTTTCTAGCGCGTTTAGTACATCTTTACTGATGACACTTATGTTAACTCCAGTATCCAAAAAGCAAAAAAATTCTTATTATTAATAAAGATACTAATACTGGGCCTACATATCCACATTATCGTATTTTATTACGCTATCATAATCATTATTTAAAGTGCTTGCTTTATGGTCAATACCTTTATCTATGCTATCTACAGTATCTATACATATTAACATCAAGCATACCACAATCACCATTCCAAATATTGTCGAAAAATTCAATTTCATTGAAACAATCACAAACATTCTCGTGCATAAAATCATTGCTCAAGATCTTACTTACCGTTAGTCTATCGCTTCAATCACTTCCTCCTGTATCTGAGCGTTGGCATTTGAACTCATATATACTTCAATCACAATATATATATACTTCTTATACTTCTTTGCATCCCCAACATTGTTTTGATTCTGTTGGTTCATATCTTATATTTGACTGATCAAATGAATTTAAAAAATCTGATCTGTTTTGTGATGTCTACGTTGATGGTCGACGAGGTAAATTCCTTTGATCTACTATTCTATCATTGTTTTTAAATGGTTCTCTGCGTGGTAGGCTGTTTCTCAAAATCTTTGTTTTTTTGTCGTGGTTGTGATTGTCGATATGAAGTCCGATCTTGAAGTATATTTGCTTAACTTTTAAATGGTTTCATAGCCGCAATCTCTTCATTTTTTATTTCTATATTAATCTCTTCTATCTTCATAATGATTTCCTTTAATCTCCTTTACATCGGAAATTTTTTCTCATCTTGATTTCTCTTTCGATAAGTTGTACCATAAGAATTTTATGCCAATCGATCAATGATCCTTGTGAGGAGTTAAAATTAAAATGTTAAATTAAAACTATTCCATGATAAAATTTTGTAAAATTAAAGTGAAACTTATAATTATTTGAAATATATTAGAATTAAAATGGTTTAAAATTAAAATGAATATTTTAAATTTAATTTTGAAATAAAATAATTTTTAGTAAAATTGCAATTCAAGTATGATTGGTATGTTGATATTGGATTGAAATTAAATTTATAAAAGAAATGTCCCAAGAATATTTGTTTATATGAGCAGATTTAATGAAATTAATTTTGGTTTATTAATCTTATTTACCCTTTAACCACTAAAACCGTCTACAGACGGTCATCATAAAAACCTCATTTGATTCAAATCAAAATATTTTCGCGTTCCAACCAGTAAGACCGTTTTTAGTCTATAAAACTCCCGACCATAACTTGTAGGTTCAACACGATTCAACACATAGGTTTGCTTGTAACGGTCAGTTTCGTTGAGAACTTCGGTTCCTCTTAATTCTATTTCAGTGGTTTAAGGGTTTAATTTATTTGATGACTGAAGAATTGAATGTTATAGTTTCTAAAAATCCTAAAACAACTTGAACTGATTCATTACATTTTTGTAACGGATAGCTTCATTTAAATCCTTTCTTAATTTTAAAGGTTCTTCGAAGGCTTCAACTTTCTTCATTGACTCTTTCATATTATTTAGTCGCTTCGATTGACATGAATGCTTTTATGAAAGTTTTTCAAACAAAAAAATTGAGTTAAATAATAAATCTTGTAAGAAAAATTCTCTACTGTCTACAATGGTAAACATATGCATCTATATTATAATTTTACACCTTTGACATTCAGACATAATAATAAGACATACAAATTCAACATACAAATTCAACATGCTATAATATTATTTCAAATAGGTATTATTTATAGTTATCCTACAATTGGATTCATTACATTTTTGTAACGGATAGCTTCATTTAAATCCTTTCTTAATTTTAAAGGTTCTTCGAAGGCTTCAACTTTCTTCATTGACTCTTTCATATTATTTAGTCGCTTCGATTGACATGAATGCTTTTATGAAAGTTTTTTCAAACAAAAAAATTGAGTTAAATAATAAAATCTTGTAAGAAAATTTCTATACTGTCTACAATGGTAAACATATGCATCTATATTATAATTTTACACCTTTGACATTCAGACATAATAATAAGACATACAAATTCAACATACAAATTCAACATGCTATAATATTATTTCAAATAGGTATTATTTATAGTTATCCTACAATTGGAAAAGATAAGATTACACAGAAACGTATATCACCAAGATCGAGAAATGGATTAAGAATATCTTGAAACACAAGCTATATATACGGTAGATAAGTTCCAACGAAAATCGTGTAAAAAAGACATGTTAACCATAGTAAAATCGAGGATGTGTTCTACAATTATAGAAAACTGTGTAAAATAGAAAAAAGAACCATTAGTTCTAAAAAACCGTGCAAAAAATAGTAAATCTGAAACCATATTATATAAGTTTTACAAAATATAATCCAAAAATGTTTTTATTAAAAATAGATAATAAAAAATTGAAAATATAAGTCTTATTTAGCAACTAATATTTTTATGAAGGTTTTTTTCAAACAAAATAAGTGAGTTAAATAATAAAATCTTCTAAGAAAATTTCTATACTGTCTACAATTGTAAACATATGCATCTATATTATAATTTTACACCTTTGACATTCAGACATAATAATAAGACATACAAATTCAACATACAAATTCAACATGCTATAATATTATTTCAAATAGGTATTATTTATAGTTATCTACAATTGAAAAGAAAGATTACACAGGAAACGTATATCACCAAGATCGAGAAATGGATTAAGAATATCTTGAAACACAAGCTATATATACGGTAGATAAGTTCCAACGAAAATCGTGTAAAAAGACATGTTAACCATAGTAAAATCGAGGATGTGTTCTACAATTATAGAAAAACTGTGTAAAATAGAACAAAGAACCATTAGTTCTAAAAAACCGTGCCAAAATAGTAAATCTTGAAACCATATTATATAAGTTTTACAAAATATAATCCATAA
>CAUHTR010000605.1:0-63740 GCA_959609185.1 Schmidtea polychroa | reverse complement strand
TACAGTCCTACCTTGAGTTAAAATGTCAGCTAATGCAATTGGAATTGACTTAGGAACAACTTACTCATGTGTTGGAGTATTTCAACATGGAAAAGTCGAGATCATTGCCAATGATCAAGGAAACCGTACAACTCCAAGTTATGTTGCGTTTACAGACACAGAACGCTTAATCGGCGATGCAGCTAAGAATCAAGTTGCAATGAATCCTAATAATACTGTATTTGGTAAAATATTTCTTTATGTATTAAAATAACAGTTATTTATAGATGCTAAAAGATTAATTGGTAGAAAGTTTGATGAACCCTCAGTGCAAAGTGACATGAAACACTGGTCATTTGATGTCATAACCGAAGCTGGAAGACCCAAAATCAAAGTAGAATTTAAGGGCGAAAGGAAAACCTTTTATCCTGAAGAAATCTCATCAATGGTATTGATTAAGATGAAAGAAATAGCAGAGGCTTATCTTGGTAAAATAGTAAAGGATGCTGTTATAACGGTTCCAGCATATTTTAATGATAGTCAAAGACAAGCCACAAAAGATGCAGGTGCAATTAGTGGATTAAATGTGTTGAGAATTATAAATGAGCCAACAGCTGCTGCAATTGCATATGGGTTAGATAAAAAAGTCGGAGCTGAACGAAATGTGTTGATTTTTGATTTGGGTGGTGGGACGTTTGATGTTTCAATTTTAACAATTGAAGATGGGATATTTGAAGTGAAATCTACAGCAGGTGATACTCATTTAGGGGGCGAAGATTTTGATAATCGCATGGTGAATCATTTCATTCAAGAATTCAAACGAAAGCATAAGAAGGATATCAGTGATAACAAGAGGGCGGTAAGAAGGTTAAGAACGGCATGTGAGCGAGCAAAACGAACTCTGAGTTCAAGTGCACAGGCAAATGTTGAAATAGATTCATTATACGAGGGCATTGATTTCTACACGTCGATCACTAGAGCGAGATTTGAAGAGCTTAATGCTGACTTATTCAGGTCGACCCTAGAGCCAGTTGAAAAGTCATTACGAGATGCAAAATTAGATAAAAATACAATTCATGATATCGTTTTAGTCGGGGGGTCAACAAGAATACCTAAAATTCAGAAATTGTTACAGGATCTTTTTAATGGAAAAGAACTGAATAAATCGATTAATCCAGATGAAGCAGTTGCATATGGTGCAGCAGTGCAGGCTGCGATTTTATCCGGAGATAAATCAGAGGCAGTGCAAGATCTGTTGCTATTAGATGTTGCACCATTGAGTTTGGGGATAGAAACCGCTGGTGGGGTAATGACGGCATTGATTAAACGAAATACAACTATTCCTACAAAGCAAACACAAATATTTACTACATATTCTGATAATCAACCAGGAGTGCTGATCCAGGTATATGAGGGTGAACGTGCCATGACGAAGGACAATAATTTGCTTGGTAAATTTGAATTAGCCGGAATTCCACCAGCTCCCAGGGGAGTTCCACAAATCGAAGTGACATTTGATATTGATGCAAACGGCATATTAAATGTGTCAGCGGTTGAGAAAGGTACCGGGAAAGAAAATAAAATTACGATTACAAATGACAAAGGTAGATTGTCAAAAGATGATATTGAACGCATGGTTAATGAGGCCGAGAAATACAAAAAAGAAGATGAAAATCAAAAAGAACGAATAGCCGCTAAAAATTCCTTTGGAAAGTTATTCATATCAAATGAAATCGACAGTTGAGGATGAGAAATTGAAAGATAAAATTTCAGAGTCTGATCGTAAGAAAATAATTGAAAAGTGTCAAGAAGCGATAACTTGGCTTGAAAAAAATCAACAAGCCTCAAAGGATGAATTCGATTATCATTACAAAGAATTGGAGAAGTTGTGCAATCCTATTATGGCGAAAATGTATCAGGGAACTGGAGGACCAGGTGGATTCCCGGGAGGGTTTCCAGGGGCTCCTGGAGCACACAGTGGCGATGACAAGCAAGGTCCAACTGTTGAGGAAGTTGATTAAATGTTCTTTCAAGGTGTCTAGTTGTGTTTTGTTGGATTAAATTCTCATTTTATTTCTTTTAATTAATAAATTTGTTATATATGATTTGTTAAGTAATAATGCTTATATTTCACTTTTTATTTAAATTATTTTACGAATTAAATTATATTAATTATGATTTGGCGTTATTAATTGTTTTCGTGAATTTAGCAGGATAGAGACGATTATTATATAATTATACTAAATTTCATCAACCAAGTTCGTCTTTAGTTAATTTAAAATTAGAAATCATTGATAAATTTGGGTTAATTTTATTAAGTTAATTAATATTTAATTTATTGATATTTTTGTTTAAATTTATCTAATATCGGGAATTTCAAATGAATAAATTTTGTTGAATGAAATATCAATATGATCGTATCTATGTAAAATATAATTAATATCCTCGAAAATTTATTAGTTATAAAATTGTGATGTTGATATATGAATCCCATCTGAAGGTGATAATGATTTGGCTGCGATACTCGTGCTGGATGAAAAGTTTGTTCTGAATTGTTAGCAGACCCGCCAACAGCAAATCCGGGCTCCTAGGTAGAGAAATTCATGGGCCCCTAAACAATTGCTAATCGTACATCGCATAAAAAGCAGATGGCGTTGTAGTGGCCTCTGGCCCGTGGGTGTGTTCTATAGTACACAAATGATATGCATGATTTCAGTTTCACTAATCATGGTTAGTAAATATAACAGTTTTAGTTCCAGCATTAAAAAAACTCAAAATTTTATTTAGTTTATATTTGAATATTGATACTGATGTTGATGTTCGTTCAATTTATTCTGTTGGAATTCAGATGCTTGAACTTTAAACTGATTAGAGTTAAGTCAACTTAAGTGCTAGTAATATTATATTAGCAAATCGAACCTGGGCTCCTAAATATCGTCCCTGGGCATTTGCACCTCCTGATCCCCCTTTCGACAGGTCTGATGGTTAGTACAAATTTTATTGGTGAGCTTCATTTATTCTTATATTTTTGTTTCTCTTTATTTCAAACGTCTATATTTTTTTATTCTGATTATTTAAACAAGTGGTTTGTTTTCTTTATATCTTTTAGTACATTAATATAATATATCCATATAAACAAATATGCAAATATCTATAAAGTGGAGGCACTACAATAGCCCCCGCCGAAGTACATGTAGCACTTTGATAGGTGAAACAGAAATAAATTATCATTCTTACCTTGATTGTCTTAATGGGTTAAAAATACCTAAAGTCATTCAAACAAGACTTGGGTCAAAAAATTATCAACTCTATACATAGGTGGCTCTAAAAAAAAGGACGATAGAAGGGTTTAGGTAGGTCGGAACAAAGGTTTTGCATATGGGCATTATGGTAAAAAGTATTGTTGGCAATGATGATAATATGTTCAATAAATGAGTGGTATTTTTTATGTAGTATGTGAAACAGTTCCAGTCAAACTTCAAATATCATTGTTAAAAGATGGAAGAACGGTAAAAATTTTGAAGCTCAAATACTACATAATAGGAACAGATAGATACAAGTAGTATGATGTGAGGACTCCAACGCACTTTCAAGGTCATCCCAATGTCCAGATCAAATATAGGTCAATTGAATCATTTTATTTTTTAAATTTTATTTAATTAATTATTTTATTATGTTTTTATTTTAATTACTTACTTTAGTTAATTTATAATTTATTACATTTAATTAATTATTTTATTAATATTTTATTTTTATATTTTACGTTATTTAATTATTTTTTTTTCATTTTTATTATTATCTTACATCTCCATTTAATATATTCTAACAAGAGCGTAAATTGTAGCAATAATATTAAATATAAATTTAAATATAATGGGCATTAATTTTTTCAAAAAAAGTAATAATAATAATATAATATTAATAATAATTAAAATTTATTAATAAATAAACCAAAAAAAATTAATTTATTACATTTAATTAATTATTTTATTAATATTTTATTTTAATATTTTACGTTATTTAATTAATTTTTTTTTGGTTTTTTTATTAATACTTTGAAAATAATATTTTGAAAATAATAATGAAAGAAAAAATATTTTGAAAATAATAATACTTTGCAAAAATATTAATAATAATAATAATAATAAAAATAATTATAATAACAATACCCTTGTGAATTGTTGAGTGTGAACAATACCCATAGGAGGGACAGAATATTTTGTCGGATAAACTCATAGTTTATATAATAATAACAATTACAATTATACTTTGAAAATAAAATAAGAATAAATCCCATGGGTGCGTCATTGTCTTTGTTCTAAAAATAATAATAATAATAATAATAATAATAATAATAATAATAATAATAATAATAATAATAATAATAATAATAATAATAATAATAATAATAATAATAATAATACTTTGAAAATAACTCTGAAAATATTATTATTAATAATAATAATATCCCCCGCGCGCTAATAATAATAATAATAATAAAAATAATAAAAATTGATGAAAATGCTGAAAATGGTGTCAAAATATGTTTTTAAAATATATTTAAGTTTTAAAATACCGCAACGTAATATTTTTTTTTCTACCCGTTCATTGATTTTGATTGGTCAGAATTTAATAATATGCCCTTTGAGACATGTGAGCAGTACCCTTGTGAGCAGTACCCTTGCAACTAGTTGAATGTGACCATTACCCACAAGGGGGCAAAATGTCTTGTCGGATAAACTCTGAGTATATATACATATGGTGGGTTACAGGTACTGCAAAATCTCTACCTCCTCATGCTGTTTCCAGCGTAACCCAGAATACAATTTATAGCTGACCACTTGATACCCGTTGAGCAATCAACGTTCGTACTGTATCAAGGGTTTGGGTACTAGCAAAAAGTGAACATGTTTAACATACTATAATTGTCTAGCACCCACTGGGGTTCACGGACTGCCGATAGAAGGCCTATGTCCGGTTTCTTTTCGTCCCCGTTGCGACAATTAACGTTATGGGAAAAATCAAAATGCCCAGATATGGATGTACCAGTAAAGAATTATTCGGAAAACATGATCAGAACTTATAGTGTCCTAGTCGATTCTTTCGGAGTAGACTCTGACCCAGCAGAATGAAGCGTTAATTGGGCCTGGCTGGCTTGTCTTATTCTCGCCCGCGCCGCTTTACCCGGCCGGATCTTCTTCCTCGGAATTATTGGTGGGGTGCACTCCTTCGGTTTGTGGAGCAGCTCACTCATGGGTCGGATCTTGGAAATGACCTCTCGATAAAGGTCCTGTTGGTGTACCTTTATCTCCAGCTCCTTCACTCTCAGGCGGAGGGACCGTAACTCAACCTGATCCTGTGCACTCTGGAGTTGCAGTTGAGTGATCAGCTTCATCCGTTTTTTCATTTCTGCTGGCGGGAACCAGGTACATTCGAAATTCCGGCAATGGGCCTTGACTCCTGCTAGCTTGGCCCAGTATTCCTCTGCCTGTTGTTGCGCCCGTTCTCTATCTACTCGCATCTCTTCCAGGAGTTTTAGCACTAAAACAAGACAACATTAGTAATTTTCACGTCAGCATCAAGTGTCGAGCATTATTATGAGCATCAATACTAAATGAATGTAATCTCCTCGTCGCAGCCCTCCTCTACGCGCACCTAAACCGAGTTCTATGAATCTTACCAAACCTTATGGGGCTGTCAACGTTAAGGAAAATTATAGTCAATAGTAATAATAGTCAACGCTATAGAACATTATCAAAAATCAAGCAATACACGCAATTAAATTAATATTGACAACCAAAACACAAACAAACAATTAAATTAATATGAACTATCAAGACATAACGAGTAATATTTTACCCCTGGATCAAAGACGTCCATCCCATTACATAATAACACACTGTACGTTTAATAACAGTGTCATTGCATGATAATTAGTTTTCTATCACAAGTCGTAGTCTTTGGTCACAACGCAGACGTTAGGCGTGTCGCACAACGCTGGCTTTCGGTCCAGTAATCTCCTTGGCTGAGCCGGCGGTTCTTCGTGGGCGTTCGCGTTTTCTCGGCTGGTCCGGTCCTCGTCGAGGACTTCTCTGGCATTCCAGCCCACGGCGAAGAGCTGCGGTCCGCTTTGGATGGCATTGGGCTCGAGCGTAGCCGTCGATGTCCTCCAGCTCGCCGGCCAGGGTTGCTACCTCGAGTCGGTGCAACCGGTCCACCGCCTCCTTCGCATCGTCGAATGCGTCGCTCAAAGCCAATGAGGTATAATTGATGTACGGTTCCACCTTCGGGATTACTGGGACTTCGTTCTGGTAGGTCCAATCATGGATCTTATACCAGATCCATCTAGACCTTAGCCGGGCGATTTCTGCGTCCTCCCTCAATCGGAGGGCTTCGTTTGCCTCCTCGCAGATAATTCCGAGGCTCGAGTCGGTTGACGAGTGACCTTCCTGTACGCTCCTTGGTTCAGTGTTGAACATGACTGTAATGATGAAGAGAAATATTAAAATATTTCATAACTTACCTTCGTTCACCCATTTGGGTTCGTATTAACCAGGGACGTTCAACGTAATATTATATTCCAACCTCAAATGTAACACACATCAAGCCAACAGATAATGCCTTTTGTGATTAAGATGGGTTTAAGTTGCGAATCAGTTACCCGATTTGACTCTTCAACTGAACTCAAGGGAATTTATTCGATAATTAGAAGTTTAAGAGTTTGACCATATATAATTGTTAACTTAACTAAATTCATATATATGTAATTTAAGTACTACTAAGTTCAGATTTAATACGTTAAGAGTTGATAAATTAAAATTAGCAAATGAACTACAAAATTTCTATCCTTAATTTTTTATTCTCAATCTACTGTTGTTTAACTGAGTCAAAAATATTAAATTGTTGATTTAATGTTTAACCATTATTTAAAAATAATTTATTTAAAAATCATTACAAAAGAAAAACTATGCTGCTAGGATCCACCACGGGAGGGATATTACTACGTGCCAATAGTATATTCGGCCCCTAGCAATTCTCATCCGTGGGGGTTGTAAGCAGCTTCATCGTCATTTCAATGGGATGGGTAATTAATTTTCAGATTTCTAATTCGTTTAATTTCAGAAATATATTCTTTGCGAATTCTGACTAATCACAAAATTTGTTTGGACAAATTTTCGAAACTTCGACTGTCTGATGGGAATCCAGAACTTACTACTTAATTTGTCCGGTATCCAGTTGGAAATTTGCAATTATCTCAATATTTTGGATCTATGTTTGTACATGCAGGGGAAATTTAGGATAATAATTTGAACCCGATGGGAGTTTTTAGAGAGGCTCTGCTCTCCTCGTTAAGACTTGTACAGTGGCTGGACTGAATTTTTCCAATCAGGTTTATAATTTTTGTTAAATATAATGGTTTAGTTTCTGTTGAATTTAATTAACTAGTTAATTTTTATCGTAATAATTATTAAGTAATTCTATCCTCCTTTCATTTGAATTTAAGTAACTAACGATTTGAGTTATAATACATTTTGTTACTTATTATCCCTCGTCCATGATCATGTGGGTACCTATCTTAGCTTGGGCCGTCAAACCTGGGGAAAGGTCCTTTGCGCTTGCCGACATACTTTGGATCTACTTCTGGGACAACAGGGGTTGAATGCGCACGAGTGAGATAAGTTTTCTAGGAAGGTTGGAGTTCCTACTGACATGGTCGATGGCGATTGGCTCGTTTACGAGAGAGTATGTGTCATCCATTCGGTCAACTAGAGTTGGTTCGATGAGGGTAACCCTGGGTTTGCAGGGTTGTTACTATTAATAGAAGCGGTGTTATTGGTCAAATTTTACTATGAGGAAAAGGAAATCGATAATATCGGTTTTGAACTTTTCTATTAATAGTAACGTTTTAAGAAATCGATAAATTGGTTGGAGTAAGTTATATAGTTAATAAGTAGGGTAGAATGGGATGTTAGATCGATGATGTCATTAAGGGATAAAAATAGGAAGAAATTAATTGAGTTCTCCGTAATATCCTGT
This sequence comes from Schmidtea polychroa, assembly GCA_959609185.1. Taxonomy (NCBI): domain Eukaryota; kingdom Metazoa; phylum Platyhelminthes; order Tricladida; family Dugesiidae; genus Schmidtea; species Schmidtea polychroa. The sequence continues at coordinate 55,724 of CAUHTR010000605.1, read as the reverse complement.
GATCCAATTTTCTTTATTAAATAAATTTAATTGTGTTAATTATTCATGAATAAAATCTAAATAGTATTAAATGAGGATTAAATATTAATGTAGATTTATAATTATAAAGATTAGAGCCTGGGGTCAATCATAAAAATTGTGAAATTATTATGAAATGAATTATGAGTGATTTTTCTGAATATAACCTAAATTAGCATTAGGCAGTCATTAACGACGGTATGAACCGGGGGAAGGGGGGTCATCGGTGAAAATTATTCAAAAAAAAATTTCTTTTTGACATGAAATACAATATATTTAAAAACCAAGCTAAACTAGAATCTGTGAGTAACTAGTAATGACCACATGGTTTGAGGGGGGTCAATTGAGAAAAATTCTCTAAATTTATTTCATAGAAATAATATAAGTTAAATATACTGACAGGATAGTCAAATATTAATATATATATATATATATATATATATATATATATATATATATATATATATATATATATATATATATATATATATATATATATATATATATATATATATATATATATATATATATATATATATATATATACACACACACACATATACACACACATATACACACACATATATATATATATATATATACAAGTAAACATAAAATTTTCACGAAATAATTTAAGAAGTCATTTTTCAAATTAATATAGATGTTAATATATAAATTCCTATAACATAATTCTAGATGGTATGGTTTAATAATTAATCTCTATTAACCAAACAATATGGCCACCCGGGTATATATTTATAGAACGTCCTTTGGATGGGGCAGATTCTTTTTAATCAACTAATATATACATTTCTAAAATAATCAGATGATGTTGATACTAGTATGTATATGTAGAAAATCTTTTATCTAGTACAAGGTTAATAATTAGTATAGACATATAAATTCCTGAAATACATTTTTAAATAATATCGATTTGAAATATGCTAACTACATAATATCAATGTTAATTTATAATTATATGAAGCACAAGTTTGGTTCGTATAGATTTAAAATCATTATCAAATAATATAGGCATCAATAACTTTATAAAATATATTTTCGACAATGTAGCCCAAAAAATTTGTATTCATTGACCCAATAGTCTAGACATTAATATGTAAAATCGTGGGTAGGTTTAGACTCAATCTTTTCATATTCATTAAGAGGTGATTTAAAAGCATAACAGTTTCAGATTCTTCTCCGATATGATCGATAAGGTACTATACAATATGATAGCGATTTTCATTTTAGAAAAATTGAAGAATTTTGTTTTCCAGAGATAAAAGGGCTTTCATGATATCAATATTTTTATGATGCTACATTGTAGAGACGGGGCTCATTCAAAGTACTTTTAAGGGTATCAATTTCGTCAAAATTAAGGTATCATAAACTGGATAATTACACTAGATTCGGGTTCTTGATTATTAAATTTCTGATTAAATATAATTACAGGTAATACCAATTAGAGTATATTAATAATATTCGATATCCAAAGTATTAAACATTTGAATAATTTGGTGCAATTAACCGACTACTTGAGAACTTTTGTGATAATTTAAGTCTGGGATATTTCCCTTTTAAGTATTCCTAGTGATATATTTCCTATAGAATAGTTGAGTGTTTATTTTAGATATGTCATTTACCGAAAAGTCAATTAATTAAAATTTTCCTACTTTCCCGACTCAACTGAATACGGTACGATAGGCCTTATTGTACTATGTTTCCCGCGATTACTATCCCAAATTTTATTTCGTCCGCATAGTCCCTGTGACTATGCCAACTACCAGGATGGATTTACCCGCCCTACTCCTGGTTAGAAACCATTTGTTCGTGGCGACCTCCGGTTAAAAAAAATTGAAATTTTTATGCATGTAGGGTCGTAGACCCGAATTTGTGCAGTTAGTTAGAAACAAGGCTGATCAGCGTCGTGAATACAACCCGTTCACGACGACGCTGGTCACTCTTGTTACATAATAGCAAAATTAAATGTGACAAAAAGACAAAAATTAGTTAATATAATGGACATAATAACACAATGATAATTAAAATAATACAATCAACGGTCCTTACTTTTGGTTTCACTTGAATTTTCTATGAAAATTTTTGGCATACAAAAAGATTAAATTGTGACTAAAATGCGTCGGTATATATACCTATTTTGTACACGTGTATGTATTGATGCATTAAAACAAACTCGAATTCTTTTTATTCCAGAATTTTCTATTTTGTAATTTTGATATTTTTAATGGCGATTTTTGCGTCATAATTTTTATTTTATTTTAAATTTTTATTTTCTAAATATTTTTTGCTAATTTTACCTCCATGATGGATTTGGAACGGTTCCAGAACATTCCATATTACTTTTAATTCAATTTTTATTTTAATTGATGTTTTCTGAATTTCTTTTTAAGAATTTTTTATTTTTCTTACTAATTTATTTATTTTTCTAACTTTTATTGTTCTAGGTAGCTTTTATGATGGTCATCGCCATTTTTATGGAATGTTCTGGGTTTTTCTGGAATTTTTTACTGTTTTTACCGTCTTTTAAGTTATTCGAGTTTGTTTTTTGTAACTCTATGTTTATTTGGTTATTTTTGAGTTAGATTTTGCATAACTTCTTGCTTTTGTATAATTTTATTTAATTTCTGTGTTTATATTTTTGTTGGTTTCTCTTTTAATTAATATTGTTTATTTGGTGTATTTTTAATATTTAACTATACTTTTTGCTTTTTGCATGTTATGTACCTACGCATTCCAGTCACAACTCAGGATTTTGGGTCTAGAGGTCAGTTCTAGCCCAACACATATAATAATAATAATAATAATCACATATACACCCGTGTTAATCAAGGCATGTGCATTACAAATGCAATAAATATCGAATGTGATTGTGTGTAAAATATCTAATTATTGCTTCTCCTTGACAATTTTCTGTACAGGCACACAAATGTTTCATAAATTTTAAAGAAATTTGATAAAATTTCATATTTTTACACACACATAGTAATTTTCTTCCCCAAAGCACACATATAGATTTTTTAAAGAAATTTACATGATTTTTATAAAATTTATTATTTTTACAAACATAATAATTCTCTACACACACATAGATTTTTCAAAAATTTACATGTATTTGATAAAATTTCATATTTTTAAACACACATAATAATTCTGTACCCCATAACTTATATGTGTGTAAATATTTTAGGTTTTTCACTAATACTTGTAATAATAATAAATAATAATAATAATGGGTTGAGTATGTGTGTAAAAATAAATATGATATAATATCATGGTATGACAATAAATTTGCAATACAAGTGCATAATGAACAAAGACTTTGCAATAAACGTGCATGATTAACAAAGTCATGAATATAATAATAAAGTTTAATAGGTTGAGTATGTGTGTAAAAATATTTTAGCTTTTTCACTAATATTTGCAATACTATTAATAATAATAATAATAATAATAATAATAATAATAATAATAATAATAATAATAATAATAATAATAATAATAATAATAATAATTGTTTTCGTCTAAGACAAATCAGAAGAGTTTCTTTGTAATTATTCGCATCACACGCTTTATTTGTGCAAAACCATTGTTTGTTAAACCATTTAACGTGTCCAATAACTTGAGATTGAGCCATGATTGAATTTGAAACATTGGATAATTGTTCAACACTTTGGCTAGGAAACATTTGAATGGTGTTGATCTTTTTAAGAACTCGATTAAATAGAATATCATATTCCTTCTTTTCGGCAATTCCATATTCTGCTTTATTATTCTTTGACATGAAACGATGAACAAAAATTATCCAAAGATCTATGGTTTGACTTGTAACTTTAAACGAAGCTCCAGCATCACATATAGCACTATCTTTTGCAGCAATTATTCTTTCGATACTTGGTCCAATAGAAGTGTCATAATATTCACCAGATGATTTAAAAACATTTTCATTTTCCATATTTAACTTCCAGAAAAAACCAATAGAATCAATTCCTTTCACCAAAGCCGCAAATTCAAAATACATACACAATTCACCAGTTTAAACAAAAGATTCCTGCTCTTCAATTAACAAAAAATCAAAACCAAATTCCACAAATTAAAGATCGATTCCATTCTCTACAAACTAAATATAAAAAACCACAATATAAACATAAAACTACTTCTCGCGTCTGTGTGCGCACACTAACAAGAATCGGTTTAACCATACCGCGCAGACAGACGCGATAACACTCAGCAACAAACTGCTAGTCAGAGGTAAATGCCAATCCCCCTCTGACTGGTCGAAACAATAATAATAATAATAATAATAATAATAATAATAATAATAATAATAATAATAATAATAATAATAATAATAATAATAATAATAATAATAATAATAATAATAATAATAATAATAATAATAATAATAATAATAATAATAATAATAATAATAATAATAATAATAATAATAATAATAATAATAATAATAATAATAATAATAATAATAATAATAATAATAATAATAATAATAATAATAATAATAATAATAATAATAATAATAATAATAATAATGAGTAGTGTGATGAGTCTTTGTTTTAAAAATAAATGATTTGTCTTTTTTAAAAAGGATGAATCATCGACGAGTCATACAGGGGGCTAGTGTGCAAAAGAATACCTCCCATTTGAACGATGAGTCATCGATGAGTCTTTGTTTAAATGTCTTTGTTTAAAAAAAATACGATGAGTCATATGTATTTTAATGATGAGTCATTTGGCTTTGATTCGAAAATGATATGTCATATGTACTTTAATGATGAGTCATTTGGCTTTGATCCGAAAATGATGAGCCATATGACCTTGTTAATGAAAATAGAATGACCTTGATGAGTCATCGATGACGTCATATGACCTTGGTACTAAAAATAGAATGACCTTGATCTAGTTGCTAAAATAGAATGCCTTGATGAGTCGTCTATGCGTCACGTGACCTTGTTACTAAAATAGAATGACCCTGGCCTAATTACCATGGTTACCACCGTTGCTATGGATGAGTCACATGACCTTGACCTTGTCATTACGGTTGCTATGGATGGGTCATCGATGAGTCATATGTCTTTGTTTAGTGATGAGTCATCAGTGGAGGGTATATGATGAGTCATGGAGCACACTTGTCTCTACTGATACAGAGTGAATCTGCATGTGGACAATGGTCAATGATGATGATATCTATGCGATGAAAAGAATAAACATTATTGTGATAACTTATTATTAACAATTTGATTTATATTGATTTATTCGTGATGACATTATAAGAAATTTATAAAAAAAGGAAATGACATCTTTTCAAGAATCATATGAAGCGGCTAAAACTTTAAAATCAATGACAAATAAAAATACATTAAAAATGCTGGACAAATGGATAATTCCAAAAATAGTAACAATTAAAATTTGCACTTTTAAAAACAGAAAATTCTATTGACTTTAACAGAACAAAATATATTGACATTCAAAATGGAGTGTTAACAGGGATTTCATATATAAGTCGACTGATTTCTCAGTCAAATCACCCAAAAAATAAGAGCTTTTAAGAAGAGTTGTAAATTCAGAAATTGATATTCCAATATAATTTAGAGCTATACCTATTTTACACATCCGAGGTCAGGAAGCTATAAGCATTTACATACACATACACACGCATATTTATATATATTTATATATAATACAAATTGAAATATATTTGAGGTGATTGTTAATTTCATATTTTTAACTTTATTGTGATAATGTAATAAATTTATTGAACCAGTGTTTGTGTTCTTATTTATATAGGAACCATCAAGTTGAGATTTCAGAACCTCAACATCATCAATCAAACAATATCCATTTCAAAACCAATAAATATTCTCAAATATCAACTGCTCCCAAACAATAAATCTTGACAATTATCTAGATGTTTGTTATTAGTTTTATATACATGTTAAGATCCGTTTGTTAATGTTATTTAATGAAAACGTCTAGAAACTTTATTAGTTCGGTTACTTTTCATAACAAAAAAATCAACAGCGCTAAAACTAATTAATATTTATTAAACTCAAAACATAAGCAAGCAATACAATGTTGTCTACATGTAACTATTAAAGGTTTTTGATATCTAATTCTGTTGTACACAGTAGGTTTTGTAAGAAATCTAGAGAGTAAGAGATCTAAGCTTTTGTCAAATCAAATTTATAAAATGAAAAAACCTCATCCATACTTAATCAAAAAAGTGGTCTACCGTTAGATTACCTACCTTATTGAAAAATGCAGATTAGATAAGAGTGTAGCTGACAATATACTATATTGAATATAGTATTAAATTTTGCTGACGCTTAATAAAGTTTTCTGTTTGGATCTTATTTTAATAATTGAAACAAAGAGCACAAGGAGTGAGAGTCAATACCGAATTTAACCATAATAACCCAACATTTACATTTTTAGAAATAATGTTTATATTTTTCTTAAGAATTTTAAAAATTATATAAAAAATTATCAAATGACTATAAAGCTTTTTTCAAATTTAACAAATTTAAATTTAGTTTAAAATTTAAAATTTTATATTTCATTTATTTTCATTTTATAAACACAAATCCAGAAATTAGTGCGTCGTATAATTAAATCTTGGATCTATTGTCTGAATGAAAATAAATTAAATATCAAAAATGGAAAACAGATCAAATGTGAACGAAAATAATAAATTATTTAAGTGATTAAAAAGAGAGCTTGAAGGCTATAAATCAGTAATATATCGATGTTTTTTGATACTCGCGAATTTTCGGCACTGCCTTTTTCAAGTGAAATTCACTTGAAAAAAAAGAAAAATTCAATGGAAAAAATAATCAGTGGTGAAATTGGAAAAATAAGTTCTTATAATATTTAAGTGATATTTATATCCAATCAAATTGTAGATCTCACACAACAAAAAAATACATGGGCTGTCTGTCTGTCACAAGAACTCCTCCCAAACAGTGAACAAATACGATATGTCATTCACACATGTCATTTTTGCTGCAATTTCTAGTACTATTTTCAATTTTCAATTTATTTTCTCTAAGTCGCAGGCTTTATTTGACAGACGAGTGCTTCTGGCATGAACAGTCAGTGTATGGTAATGTTAATATTGAAGGATTCCTCAGCATTGTTTTTATCAGCGTTCACTAGAGACTTCTAAAAATATTTTATAATCGAAAATTCTCATCTAATAACTTTAAAAGTTGCTACAAAATCTCACCTGTATCATTTTGTAATTATCTAACATAAAATATAATAATAAATAACTAATATAAATAAACATTTTATTTGGAAAGCATTATTCACATAAGTTAAAAAATATTTATCTACAAAATTAATCAGTATTCAAAATAAGGCACACTCCTTGCAAAACCCAGTGGCTTGAATGTTCAGTCGTTGCCAGGTCAGCCTCCACAACCAAACCAACACCCATAGCATTTCTCCTTTGGGAAGTGACATAGACCGGAGTTAAAAACGTATTTTGCTTTTTTAATCGGTGAGCTTCAATTGGAATAACTTTAATGACTGGTAACTTTTGGATAAGCTGTTTCGGTTTAGGTCTAACTAAACAACGCTGAGATCTATCCCATCCAGCACCTTCTAAATAAAGTCCATGGATAAAGCAACCTTGATGTGCACGTTCTGTGACCTCGGACGCAGTTGCAAATTGAGTAACTGATGTATAAAGTGTTGATTTGTCCAAAGGCCACCCATTTTTCCTGCATGTGGCTTGAACTAGAGCTGTTAAATACGATTCAGGAATATGAAGACCGGAAAGCCACATGACATTCGGTTCACCGTTTTCCACCTAAAATTACGAATTGAAAACCTAAAGCGAAACCAGAAATCCTCTTACCCATTGAGAATATTGGGTGTATCTATCGTTAAAATGGCTAATCCAGTTGGCCAGTGACTTGAGAGTATCCGGAGCTAGACGTCTCCATATTTGCGGTATTTGGCCATTATATAAAGATTTTGCAACATCATCCAATTCTGCTGACATTCCTACCTCTCCGACCAATGCTCTCATTAATGTGTGTAAAGATTTAGTCATGCGATCCACCAGAATATTAAATCTTTCTAATTCCTAAACAAATCTCTTTCAACGCAAACCTGTGCCTAACGAAAATGTAACCTGTAACAATACAACTATTGTTGGACTGATATCTAAGCCATATTTCTTTCTCAGTCTGTCAAGATCAAAAAGATTCGGGAGTTTCGATTTGATACCAGACGCTTTTTCGTTTATTATCTCATCTCTCGACAGACTCGAGCCACTCTTACCGGTTTGAGGTTGAATATCGATAAGCTTACTCCACATTTCCTTCGCCGCACTTGTATAATATCCAATTTCAGCGTTTGAATGCAACCCAAAGACCTCAGGTGTATTTTCCAAAGGAAGACTTTCAATGTATTCTGAGATATAAAAAAAACTATTAGAAATTTGGGGGGGGGGTGATTAGGATAATAATTCAAAATTTAGTGACAACCGAAAATAAATTCCGTGAAAAATGTGATTACGAATAGAACTAATTCTAGACTCACTGATGCTCATAAACGTATAATACTTCATGGAGCGATATTTCCTATAATCTTAATACACAAAACAAATAAATTGCATTAAAGATTTTAAAATAGCTATATATTTCAATACAAATATTCCAAATTCAATGACACCAAACCAGACAGGGCTCAAATGTTCTGTCAATGAATTGTGATTGTAAAAAGTATTTATTATTGAATTCATGGGAGAAATACCTCTTTAGGTTGAGAAGAATGTTTCTTTAAGAGGTCTACGTGCTACAATTTTAAAATGTGAATTCGTCCAAACCTTTAAATGACGAAGAAAAGATAGAAGTAGTGAAAGGTCTTTAATAAGTAGTCATTTCTTTAAAAGATACAATGTCAATGTCTACAGGTCGTATTTATATGGGGAAATAAAAAAGATGAGTAACATAAATATTATCAAAAAGGATAATCAAACTAAATCAAGCAACATAAACTGGACCTAGAAAATAACAAATATAAGAAGCAATAAAGGTTTTCGGAGAAAATAAAATTAAATAAACAAAGTTTAAAAGGTATCATATTGAGACGCAATTATGTCTTGCATAAGAGGAAAAAAAGATGTACCTTTAGAGAAATAGTGATTACTTAAATAGCTTTAGGAGCCGATATCTTTAACTTAATGTAAGTTTTACCTGGTTTCGCCATCAAATTAATACATGTTAAATATATTACATACTCATTATAATTAAGTGTAGATTAGTACCTAAGTGAATAAATTAAGTAGTTAAAAGAATTTAGAGACGTAAGATTTATTATTAAAAACTGATTATCCCTCCACAGGAAGTAATTATATTGTAATAATCTTGAGCAAGATACACACATGCATAAATAATACAACAATGTACCCTTACATACATTACATAATATCCAGTCAAACAAATTCAATATGCAATAATATTATTTCAAATAAGTATTATTTACAGTTATCCTGCATAAGCGATAGACCGAGTTAGTATTCTAGTGACCAAGAAATAATACCCTCTCAAAATGACAAAATAACTGAAACTACAAACTTTAAATTTAGACTCTCGTTTGTCAAAAAATTGTAAAAAATTAATTTTCATCATATTTAAAAATTCTTTCCTAATCCTTCGCTAAAATAAGAAATTACAGAAGATACAACAATTCAGGTTTTCATCCAGATATTCAGGAGCGCGCCAAGGTACGTTGCCGCCAGGGTGCCGGGTAAAAGTTGTTGCCACTAATAGGGTAAAATTATTTTAGATTAAATTTAATATTTAAGGTATAATAATATTAATCATCGTTTTAATAAGTTTTATCGTTTGATATATCTATTTAATTAATAAGTAGTACGTTTAAACCATCATAAACATAATAAAGATTGAACAATTCTTCAATAAACTATTTCCCACCTCCAATCCAGGTACCTTGCACCCCTTGCGACCCCGCTTGACGCGGCCTTGCATCGACCTAAAATTTACTTCATATATGCTTTAAGGGAATAAAAGTTGACATTTTGTCAAACAATAACAAAAAATTAAACGGTTAGAGTATTTTTTTCAAATTTTATGTTTTAAAGATGTAATGCAGAAATTTTTTATCTACAAATTCAAAATTTAAAAATTAAATTTTATTTTCCATTTAAACGATCCTGTATTTACTCACTTAAATATTTTTTGATTTGAAAAATGTTATTAGTACGCTATCGATTATTCAACATTTTATTACGTAAAAATACGAACATTTCACTTAATATTTCAAAACTTTCCTAATTCAAGAATAAAAAACAAACCGCCAAAACAGTTTTTAAAACTCTCTATGTCTCACTCTTACATTCTCTCAAAATTAAAATTACAATATGCATGTTAAATGCTATAAAATATTTAATATTACGCAAAATCACCGAGTGAAGAAATTACTTTGAAAGTAACAATTTTATTAATATTTTGAAAGAAATTTTGAAAATATTATTAAAATTGAAAATTTTCAAATAAGTTAATTATAGATAGTTAATTATATCGATCGATCTGAAATTTTGAAAGAATGCATTGTTCTCGACGACAAATCTATCTATCGAATTTCAGCTCGATCCAATCACGTGAAGTGGGTTAATTTGCCGTCGCAGGATTAGCGTGGCTCATACATACATTCAAACATACACACAAAGTATAGAGTTTTAAAAGAAGCAACATCAGAAATTGGCTTTTTAGCTTCGGATAGAATTAAGAAACGAGATTAGGTAAAGAGGACATTTGTAAAAGGAAATCAATTAATTAAATGGAGATTTAAAAGATATTTGAAAAGAAATTATTAACACATTGACGGACAGTAGAAACAAGTGAAGTTCGAAAATTGACACCATATGTTTTTGTAATGTGCATACTTAACCTGTAAGTCGTGTTACAACCCTAACCCTAACCCTAACCCTAACCTCAACCTAAAAAAATGTTTCCAAAACATGACACTAGGCTTCTACTTGTACGCCGGTAAATGCACATTTGTGCTGCTATAGCCGCAGTGTCTAAAAACAACCGTTTCGTTTTTGACGGCTATTGCCGGCATGCCACATAGTGAACTTCGCTTTGACGGCTATAGACGCAAGTGTCCGTCAACGTGTTAAAAGATGAATATTGTTTGTAAATAGGTGTATTATTGGCTCTCAGGTGCAGAGTCGAACTGCTATTTATTCTATTCATTGGTTGTGATAATCAAGTTTTACATTTTGACAAATTGTACTAATAAATCGTTAAATACGTTGGAAGTATTATTATTTATTTGAATTTAAAGACAACGGGGTAAATAACTTACTATTTTATGTTAGTGAAAAAATTATCACAGGAGGGCCTCAGGGTGATTTTGTAAATGATTCGTTTGTTTTTAACTTTTTCAATTGACTTTATCTTCATTTATTTTTAGACTATAAATCAATATTTTTAATATATTTAATATAAATTCTCGACAGTGTATTTTACTCGTGTTTGAAACTATTGAAAAAGGCGGTGCTGAAAACTCATGTTAAATATAAAACAAAATATCGATCTGTTGTCTAAAGAAAATTGAAGATAAAAGGACTTAATTATTTTTGAAACTGAATAAAATAAAAAATAAGTTTTTTTCGGTTTTCCTAGGGATAAAATTATTATTATCATTAACAAATTTCTATAAAATATATTTGCAATAAAAGTAAAACAGTAAATATTCATACTTAATTGATCATCTCCACTGTCGCATTGAGGAATGAGATAGGTAGCAAATTTGCTGGAATAAAAATGAAAAGGTTGGAAAGTGTCAAAAAGAAAATCTCCGAAATATTCATCCATATAAGTTCTTAAAATTCGCCTGTCGAAATCATCAATTGCCCTACCTCCATACATCACTTCTCCAATGAGATATTTTAAACTTCCCCATGGTATTTTACTGTCACCTTGATCTGCAGCCTTCTGTAAATAAGTTTGTAAGATTTGTATACAAACTCTGAAATCCGATTCGTTGAAATCATACGGTATATTCCAACCAATTTTCCCATATTTTCGTCGCTCTTGAACAACCGCATGGAAAAACGCCAAAGTAAACACAAGAGATGGAAAAGCTGTGTGATTAAAATTATTTAAAGAACTTAGAGCGATTTTCTCATAAGTTGATCGTAAGTTGAGTTTCAATCCATTTGGTGGTTCCGTGACAACCTTTAAAGATCTTTGCAGTATTCCAATAGGAAATGCTTCAGTAGGTTCAGTAGTCAACCATAATCGGAAATCAGGATGAGGTTTTGTTAATTTTTCCAGATCTTTTTCCAATTCTCTCAACCACTTAACAAGTAAGTGACAATTCTGCAAAATCAACCAATGCCCTCGAGCTATGGCCGCGTCTAATAATAATTTTGCATTGGCTTCTTGACCCTGTCCCATTGATATGAATTTTAATTTGTTTGTTCCAAATCCACTTCTTTCAGCTAATTTAACAACATCACTTGCAGGATCTGACCCAGGACTAAGTATAAACACAATTGGTGAGAACGGTGTACTCTGATCATGAATTCTTTCAAAGTTTAGAATTGGCGGCGTAACGTACTCCTCTCCCATTTGCTCAATAACATACAACGTTATTGCTCGATAAATTCTATCAATTCTGAAACATCTCAGTAGGCATAACTTTTGAAAATTTCCGAGTTTATTTGAATAATCTTTTGGAAGAGCTACAGTTTCTGGTGTTTCTTCGTTAATCCATTGTTTCCAAGAATACTCATCTCTTTCAATATCGTCCAATAGCATTGAAAACTTTGAAGGAATCACTTCTGTAAGCTTGGTCACATCTTGCCAACTTATATCAGACAGCCACAAGAAAGGCTTCTTCCGTTTAGCGGCTTCAATAGACGTGTTGCCTTTAATGAAAAAATCCAATTCCTCCTGGGTCAAATTGTCTCTATCCATTTCTAATTTCAACGTAATCTGAAAAGTGAAAAGAAGTTTATGTTTTTCAAATATCCCAGTGCAACCGTAACTGTAAACGTTTCTCGTCAAGGTGTTCATCATATTTTGTAACCGTTTTTGCAAATTGCCATCGGGTAAACTTTTTTTCAATGAAAATTTGAAAACATCTAAGTAAGCCGAAAGGGAATATTGATACATAGAATTTATTGTTGACATCTCCGCGAGAACAAAGAACAAAATAGCTCCTCTTTTAGCCGCTTCTCGATATCCGTCTCTGTGCTTATCGATCTCTTCCGATGTCCTAGCACCTAATTTCAATTTTTCCGACACCTCAGATGCCTTGGATTTTGTTTCCTCTAATGTGTTGATTAATTCAGTATTATCAAGCATGTTTCCTGTACTAGTAGCTAATTCTCTTAAAAGTGAATCTTCTAAATCTTTTAATAATCGTTTGTTATCACTTGTCTCCTGAATAAGCCGTTCTCTTTGTTCTTCAAGTTCTTTCCTTTCAAATTTTACAATAACACTTAAAAGTTGGTCTTCAAGACCCTTTAAAGTCACAGTATAATTTATTACCATTGATTTACCAAAAATGTTTGGTCCATATTTTGGGTTGGATAATTTTGTATTTAAATATAATCTAAAGTTTGGATCAAAATCAACTTCCTTATCTCCAAGAATAACAAATTCTCTTCCTTGATCTCCTTTGATATTCTTCTCTAGCACATTATCAATGACTGGATCAATGTACTCATCGACGTCTTTAAATAGGAAAGGAATTCCATATTTGATGGCCAACTCGAGTTGTTTCAAAAAGTCTGGGTCATTAAATGTTGCTGTTTTTAAATTGTTCGATTCTTCCTTTTGTATTATCCAATTTAACGCCTGCTGTTGAGGGTCAATACACAATGGAAACCTTGAGGCGCGAGTTGTCAAAATACCATTCTGAATACTAAGTTCATCAGGAGGCAGTCCTTCGGAATTCCATTTTGAAATTTCCACATCATTCGTTAAAATTTCTTCTAGTCTGAAAGGATCACTCATTGGAATCTTTCTTTCTACAACATCATCCTTCCAACGGCTGTATACCATTTCTTTACGGAATTCCCACGAGAAAGCTCCAACATAACTCAGGAAAGCAGAACATACTAAACAATCACCAAGAAGTCTGACCTTTTGATCCTTTAACAACTGTAGGTCAATGAGCCATCTTTTGTTTTCTGAACTCAAACCATTTATCAATTTATCCGCAGCATTTAAGCGCCTTTGCATGATATCCGTTTCTTCTTGTAATCGCTGACGTTCGTCTATAGCTAATTCATATCTTTGGTTGAGGGTTTTCAGTTCTGATTCTAATTTATCAATTTCATTTTTAACTTTCTCTAGCTCTCGTTTGTTCTAAAATAATTGAATTGAATTAAAAATAAATATCATTAATACAAGAATATTGTGAAAATTTTATCAATAAATAATGATATAAACATGGAAATTATTAATAATAATTTTCAAAATCACTTGAAAAAGGCAGTGCCGAAAATTCGTGAATATCAAAAAAACAACGATATCTTTACTGATTCATAGTCAAGTTTTTAATAAATGCAATGCCAATTAAAAAGAAATCAGTGGTAAAAATTTTATATAACACAACAAAGAGCTATTGATAATGGCTAATTGGACAATAAATAAAATCCAGTCAATGGCGCTTTGTGTTAATTTTAATATTAATGGTAATTTTTAATGTTAAATTCTATATATTTAAATTATTTATTTTCTTTTTTATTCAATATAAATATTTTTAAATATTTTTAGATTTTATGATAAAAAATGTAATATATTAATTTTAACAAGGACAAGAGGTTCACATTTCTCCTAGAATGCCTTGTTTTATCATACACGTAGGATAGAACCTTTTAATATGATAATAGTAATTTCTCAATAAAATATTAAAATTATCAATGTTAAAATTATTTTAAAGTTCTGTAAAGTTCGATACATGTTCAGTAATAAATCTGTGATGTCGTTTGGTCTATGTTCTGATCTTATATAGTGTTTGGCTTTTAATGGGTATAACGCCATATACACTGCAAAGACTTCCTGTCATCTCAATGCACGAGTTCTGGATAATGCCCGATTAGATGGAAACAGCAAGACATGCATAGGCATTTCTAATTTTAAAGTATTATTTAAGAATTTCAAAAACTATTGAGAAATTATTACTTTGAATAAAAAATAATTTGCCCAAAAATCAACATAAAAATGCATTAACCACATGTATAGCTTGAGTGTTTAGTTAATTGAATTAGTTTTAATAAATTTTATTGGATTCAGCATATATAATTATGTAATTACTGATAACCTTATAATTATAATCTTCTTATTGAAATAGTTTAGTGTCTGATTATGCCATCCGAGCTCTCGAAACATATTGCAAAAATATGTTTCTTTATTTACATGAAAAAATTACCATTGTTAATTAATAGTTAGTAAAACTAAATATAATCATAAAATTTAGACATGTATTTAATGGAATATTTCAAATTTTCTATTTGCATTACAGAAAAGCAGAGAGAAGAGTTACAGAAGAAAAACAATATTTAATCATAATCAAATAATTACTTGTCCGAATGTTTTTTCCAATCGAGCAACTTTTTCCCGTTTTGGTTTTATCTCTCGAGCTACGTCGGTATAACCCAAAACTGCTGTGACAAATTTCAGTAAACCGTAGCCTGCTTTGCTGACTGATTTCATTTCATCAATAGAAACCTTTAATTTATCAAGAGAATCTGAAACAAGGAAATAATGTTAAATTAACTCGTATAAATACACGGTGAGATTAATCTTATTTTCCCATAGATTTTCCCAGACCATTATTTGACTTTGAATTCATAGGGGTTGAAACATTTCTCTCAATTTACCAGATTAGGCGTATTGTCCATCACTTTCAGATAGGGAATTTCATCAATTTTCATTTCTACTATAGATCAATGTTTATTTTCTCATATTTAACACAAATTTTCATTTTCGGTACTGACTTTCAAGTGGTTAAGTAATTTTTAAATATTTTAAAATAACACTTGAGAAAGGCTGTGCTGAAAAGTTGTGTTAAATAATAAAAAAATTAACATTGATCTATAGTCGAAATAAAGATAAATGAAATTATAAAGGTAAAAATGATGGAAAATTGAACAAAAAGGCAAATGGCCTTACCAACACTTCTAGTTTAATTTCATTAATTTCAAAAAACCTCTCTCCTATTCAAATGTATACCAAAATTCATTTACATTGTTCAATATGACCATACCCCATTAAGAGGAGATTTATTCATAAAATATAAGTGAACAAAATAAAACATCTAATATAAAACCTAATATAAAAAACTTTTTTTGATCTATAGCTTTACAAACATTAATATGAAAACTATTGAATTAAAATAAATATCAAAAGGTGAAATTAAAAGATAAATATGATAGATAAAATTTGGTAAAATGTGGGTACAACAAATAAGAATTTGGAAAACCATTATAATTTATGGAAGCAAGTAAAAATAAGTTCTTGTGAGGAAGATACATTGCAGAAGCTAAGAATCTGTGAAGAGAGTATTGTCTAGAGCAGTGATGGCGAAACTTTTTTGACAAGGGGGTCATAATTAAATTTATTTTTTGAAAATATCAACCTACGGCCCAAGCATTATTTTAGTTATTAAAAATTTAACAAAAATTCATTTAAATATATTATGATTTTATTTATTATACATAAATTAGATATATATTCGAACACATTCGTATGATTATTATTTTTATAATTATTATAATTAAAATAAACAACAATTTGTGGGTCACTTGAATTCGTTGTGTGGGTCAGTATCTGACCCGTGAGTCATAGGTTCGCCATCCTGGTCTAGAGACTGTCAAAGGTATGTGATTAAAAAATTATTTATTATAAAAAACTGCAAACTACATGGAGCAATAACTATTTACTATTTTCCGCGATTCACACGCACGTGTGCAGTTTCCTTTTCTCCTGACTTATATTTTTAAGGACTTTGCGGACCGTCGGGAATGTTATCATCTATTAATTTGTTTTCAAAGAAAAGAACATGTCTAAGCAACTGATTATTTATTAATTACAACCCAACAAAAGAATAAGCGATTTATTTAAAAATATATTAAAATTACCTCTGACAACATTTGACTGTTTAAGAGTAATGTTATCGACGTCCATTGTTTGAAGAGATTGTAAGAAACTTGGATCAGCCATCATACCTTTAGCCACTTTCCAATTAATTTCTTTGTAATTCTTAAAAACGGCAATACACTCGGATACTACTTGCACTGGTTTCGGTGGTTTCGCAAAAGATCGAATTTCAACGACATCATTCTTCTCCAAATCATCCAAAGCCAATCTTGCTTGTTCCAAAACAGGAAGAGCTTCTACCAATGCTGCTTCGGCTTCTCCCTAAGGAAAAAAATAATAATAAATTAAAACCCATAATATTTCCCATAACCTTTTCTTTCTCAATTTCCTTAGATTGCACTTCAACATTCTGGCTTTTCTCTTGAGCAATCTGTTTCTTTTCCGTGGCAATTTGTGTGCGAGATGTGATTTCTTTTAGTAGATTTTCACAGGCAATTGTTTTTTCTGTCACAGCCACTTTTTGTATGGCTAATTTATCATTCAATTCTGCCAACTGAACTGATGCTTCAGCGAGTTTCTGCAAACCTCCTTGTAATCTGTCACACTGACTCTCTGTATATTTGTCTTTATCTTCCAGTAATCTAAAAAATATCAATTTGGTTAAAAGATTTGAAAATAAAAGATTTGAATAATTACATATCTTACCAAAATTACCAAATTTAAATCTAATACTTAAAAATGAAAGAACCTTTATTTCCCCAAAAACACTAATCATTCTCTAGATTCAAAACTGCAAGTATAAAGTACTTGTTTTTAATTGTAATTTATTAAGATTCGTTCGCACGGCCATAACAAGGGTGGTGCAAGTGGTGCAGTCGCACAGGGCGCACATCTGAAAGGAGCGCAAAATTGGAATGTAACATTTTTTTAATGTTACCAACAAATAAAAAAATATAAATAAAAGAAATTATCAAATGGTCTGCAAAACAACGCCCTAGCTAGCCTATCTTTAACATTGCTGATTGGACTGGTCCATTAGCGTGCCTTAGTATGTGTGTATTTTGTAAAATGTTAGTCCACAAAATGGGTTCCTGTCATTTTTTCAATTAGCAACAGAATTTTAAGAGCATTACTACCTATTACATAATAGCTGGAGATGAATAAATAGTTAACAATCTTAACATGAATATTATAATTATTATAGTAGGCTGTTTTGAATTCGGGTTTTAGGGGCGCCAGTTATATGAACCGCATAGGGCGCCATAATGCCTTGTTACGACCTGTTCGTTCGTTTATATTATATGCAACATAAATACAATCACCCCAGACTGTCACAAAACACATTTTACATTTGGCTCAGATAGGCACTGAATTTTCTTTTCCGCGTGACATCGTATGTCTCTAAACTAATATTATAATATTATAAGAACTTTTTTCAATTTTCACCACTGATTTATTTTCAATTGACATTGTACTTATTAAAAATATTGACTATGAATCAGTAAATATATCGATGTTTTTTTATATTCACGAATTTTCGGCACTGCCTTTTATTAATATTATAATAAATATAGTGTTTCTCATTTATTAATATGACTTTTGCATTTAATAATGTTTATGTTTCATTCATTATTATTAAGTTTTCAATTAATATTGGCTTTTAATTATTTTCATATATATTTGTTATGATTATAGTTTAGATGAATTATAATATAAAATGACTTCAATGAAAGTATAAATGGTCAAATAATAGAAAATAATTAAAACATTTATCATACCATGATTCGGTACTCGGTAGAAATATCCTATTCCGTTACTTCTTACTGCTAATAGTTTATGGAATGGGATTTATTTAAGTTTTTATTTTATGTTATGATTGTTAATAAAATTGATGTTTCATTTTTGGCATCCCCTAGTTTATCACACATGGAAATTACTTTTCGGGTAATGATGTTGGGAACTCCAGGTATGTTAGGCGCTTTGTGTAGATATTTCAATTAAAATCTTTTATAAACTTTTGATTAAAATTACATTTCATTTAAAGATATTATTAATATAATAATCACCCAAATATTCTAATTAGCTCACTTTAAATATGTATTAATGAAGTCAAGATAATTCTTTGGGGTAACGTAATTTCCCCTTCTGAATCTTTGCATGAAATCTTTACTATACTCTTCTACACTCAAATGGACCATTACAAAATGCTTAACAATTTCAATTCTATGCTCATCAGGTATGAGTGGATTTTCCGGTCCAATAAATACACTTGCCACTGCATATAATGCTTGTTCAGGCCAAGGGAAGAACCAGTCAATAGTAGTATTATTTACAACGCCAGGGAAATTCCTGCATCTCGTCCGCAAAGTTTCGCCAACCTAATTTGTAAAAGTATCAGGATTTTCGTAAAAGGAAATTTTTACCGGACTCATGCACAAAACAATATGCAAATTACTAGCACATTTATTAACAAAATATTGCCAAATTGATTCCTTTGACGGCCCCATTCCAGCAGAACTGGCTTCATTCCTGACTTGACTAATAATGGCTTCTCTTTCGTCGTCTGGAAACAGAGCTGGAACTATTCCGGATGACAACATATTGTTTATTAACTCCAGAAAACCCTCTTCTACTACATGCTGATCACCAAACATAAACACAGTAGACTTGTTTTCGATTCCGAGTTTATTATATAAGGCTTTCAGATTTTCTCGTAAATCTTTTTCGGAATATCCTCGACTTAAAGCGATTTCAAAAATGTCACAGCCGGCAGTATAAGCTGCTAATTTTGTTAAAGATTGTTTTCCAGACCCTCCAACTCCAACCAGTAGAGCATGACCACCATCCAATCGGATCGTTCTATGAATTCTAGTTAGATGTTCCAAGGCATCATCAAATAAGACCAGTCTCATTGGGGACACTGCTTCAGTATACTCCTCCATAATCTAGAAAAAACATAAAAATTAAAAACGAAGAAGGAAATTTTTCATTAAGATATTTTTACACGTGTAATCAGAATTCGGCAGCAAAAGAAATTTATTAATAATCAAATTTTTTAATAAGTGACTAGCCTGTAACTTTAGGGTGAACCATTTTAACAAATTCACATTTTGTCAAATTCCGGAGTACTCTCTTCATAATATACTACTTTGGTGTTTAACAGTAACAAAAGCACTTTTATGTTTCTTGCGTGCTATATGGAAGGACAGTAATACTCCAACGTACGCGGTCCATTCTTCTTCAGTCAAAACTTTATTATGAATCCCAAAATTAATCTAATCTGAAGTAACTAAAGAAGTAATTGTTTTTGTTGAAAAACTTGATTTAGAAGTAAGGGCTGAAAATGTCATGAAGCTATGGGACTCACATAACAAAAGCAATCATATTAAATGTTATGCCAGATCAGTGAAGGCGAAGGCATATAAATCTGATGTTATTTAGATTAAAAATGCAACGTACGTTGCCACATAGAACTTTAAAAACGGTGTATTTTCTAGAGTATATATATATATATATATATATATATATATATATATATATATATATATATATATATATATATATATATATATATATATATATATATATATATATATATATATATATATATATATATATATATATATATATATATATATATATTAATATTATTTTATTCCTTTTGCTGAACTTAATTATAGCTTATTAAATATGGGCAATTTGCGTTGACCTTTAATCCTTTATAGGGCAAATGCTGAAATTGATCAGTTGTTTTAAGGTCTATATTTCTAATACCGCCCCTATAAACATCAAATTTCAATAAGTCAATATTTTGTCAAGAACGCTCATTGGTTAATTTATTGTTCTAACTACATGAAGTTTGCGTTGTTACATAAAAATTCTCTTATATTAGTTAAAATTCAAATTCCAAAATAATTAATTTGTCCTATAAAGGGTTAAGTTGTTGATCGGAACCATAGAACGAACTAGGTTTACTAACTCTCATTACCTTACATATTCCTCAGAAAAAATACAATTTCCCATCTTCTAAATATACAATGTCTCATGAGATTGTGCTTGAATATAATGACTGTACCCAAACCAAACATGTATATATAATATATATTATATATACTTATAAAGTATACTTATATACTTCTGCGAGTGTGAACTATTACAAACAATTGTAAATAAGATGCTGTATCAAAAAATAATTATGACATTCTAAGCGTATTTCCACAACGTAATGTCTTACCTCTTGAAAAAGACCTTTGGCTGCTTCATAATTAATTATATCTTCATAAAGTCGAACCTCCGCCATTTCCAATGCATTTCTGTAATCACCAAACAAAATCGGATCTATCATTGCGTAATCTTTGTCAGATTTTGCGTTCTCACTCAATTGTTCTTCAATGGCTTTCTAGTGATAAATAGGAATGGTTGGTTATAAATTCACGTGAATTCTTTACTCACTTGTACAAATGTTTTGTCATCGTCATTAATTAACCTATCCATGATAACTCGAGTAAATTCGTGCCTCCAGACTCGATAAACCTGATCAGATTTCGTAAATCTGTCCAAAGTCGTTTGACACATTCCTTGATAGATTCGACTTAAATCTCGCAAGTTGAAAATGTAATGGAATTTCGAAGGTGTAGGAGGAAGTTGGACAATTATTTGACTGAAATAAAGACAACGATAAAATATTATGATTCAATAGTTTATATTATAAGTAAGACTCTACATGAGAACCTGTCATGCGTACTTTGACTGGTATTTTTTGAAAACTTGAAAAAAGTACAATTGGAAGTTTCTCGAAAGATGGCTTTCAAGCATGTGGAAAATTTCAATTCATTACATGGAATAGGGAGCCAGGAGATGTTTTCCTGACAAGCGTGACTGGCATACGCGATGATCATTTGCCAAAAGAGTCTTTGCTATCGCCGGTGTTCCATTAGCCGAAAGCATCAGCTGAGATTTTTGAAATGGACCTCTCAGAAGTGGTACGTTAAAATGACTTATGAATGTGCCGGCCATCACAAAAAGGGAAAGTAGAGAGAAACTATAGAAGCCATACAAATCCATTATACACCGTTTTCTGGTATAGCATTGCTCGTAGAGATAACTAACACTAGAGTACGGCTTCGTCAGAAAGTTTATTTAATTATCAATACAGATTTCAGCGGTGAGACGAAATTGGAAGGTATTCTTTCCTTCCGACGAACTACTTTGTAAAAAAAATTTAATTTTCTTTAAAATTATTTTATCTTAACCTTTTCACGATTTATATAGTCCTGCCATATAACTTAATGATATTTACATGTACCCAGAGCCGTATTTACTCTTGAGGGGGCCCAAGGCTAAAATCTTATGGGGCCCTTTTATAATTTCTTTAAAACAAAAAGATCAATTTGTTTCCTGCTGTTATATAGTTAAAATAATAGTTTAATTTCGAAAATAATATTACATTTATTCATAAATAAAAGATATAAACATGAAGTACAATCATAAATAAAAAAACTTAATTTAGAAACATTTTCTTCTAGATTTTTTCTCTGCAAAATTTTCAACAGCAACTTTAGAAAGGTATTATATTAAATATAATATGTAATATAATTAAATATTTCTTTGAAATTGTATTTATTAAAAGGCTTGACTATGAATCAGTAAATATATTAAAAAAACATCGATATATTTACTGATTCATAGTTAAGCATTTTAATAAATACAATGTCAATTGAAAAGAAATCAGTTGTGAACATAGAAAAAAGTTCTTATAATAAAATACTTCTTATATTATATAAATATAATAATCTGCAAATAATTAAAGGATGTAATAAGTTTTTATAATAATAAAACAAAATTTAGGGCCCCCGCCAGTCGGCACCTAGGCTTTAGCCTTGTCAGCCTAAGGGTAAATCCAGGCCTGCATGTACCAGGAGTCGCGTAAGGGTTCATGTTAAATAATTAAATATTTCAAGTATATTGTTGTGATTTATTTCCCAGAATAGGGATCGTGAGGAGTCGAAATTTAATTTAATCTTCAAAATTAATAAATGTAATTACTTGTATATGTTCATGGTCATTTTAGTAATAATTGGAACTGTGCTTTTGATTTCATCGCTAAACATTTGACAATGACCGGAAAGAATTGAAGAATAAATTGAAAACAAAGAGTTCTTAGAAGGGAAAGTAGCATTGAAAACAGAAAACAATGAAATGAATCTTGGATCGACATCATTTCTGCCTCCGCCTGGTTTTCCCATTGCTGCCAGAAATCCAATGTCTTGCATTTTTTTCCAATTTAAATCTTTCCCTCTATCATAACATCCATGGCGTTCTAACATTAATTTCAACATAGCAATTGGTTGTTGAGTTCCATATTGGTCAACTTGTGGCATATTCATATCGTCAATAAATACCAGCAACCTTTTGCCCATTGGAGGACCATAACTGTCTTTCGTTCGTTTTTCCACATTCGATTCGAGATTTCTTTGAATATCTAAAGATGTTGTCCGAGAGGAGAAATTTATGGCAAGCTGAATCTTAATTTATAGTACTTAAAATGAAGCTAATGTTTGAATAAAGAATAATTACATATTTATCGGGATCTGTATTTCTAAGGAATGTTTGTGAAACCGCAGTCTTAGATGTTCCAGTTTCACCAACCAACAAAACTGGTCTTTGGATTTTTATTTGTTCAGTAAGCAGCCAAGTTAAACGAACTGTGTCGATTGTTGGCACGAGAATTTCAGAAAATTTCTTCTCTGGATTATGAACATATTCCGGAACCAGATTAACCCACGGAATCCATTCTTGTTTCTCCTCCATACTATCGAAATAGTAATCAAACAAAGTAGGAAATCTTGATGGAAGCTCTCCTGCTTTTGCTGGCTTGTCTTCTTCATTCGATTGAGGCATCGCACAAAGGGATTTTATAAAATGATCAAATTTCACTTGCGAATCCTCAATCAAACATCCACCAAGTGACCAATAAATTGACTGAATGAAAATCGCTTCAATAGTGTCTTGATTCATTCCTTCTCTGGTCAGTTGACAATCAAGCATATTACAGAGTTGAGTTACCAAATTAAGATTTGTTAAAGGAATTATGGTTTTCAATTTTTCAACTGCCTGTCCATTCATCATACCTTCAATTACTCTATCAATAGTCGCGGGAATATATTTCTTGAACAAAGTAGCCAAGGTTTCATTTTCGAATTTGTTTTCTTTTTTATTCAACCAACATTGCCAAAACGGATTATATCCGAGATTTTTCGGATCAACAAATACCATGCCACATCGGGAAACTGTAGCTGGAGAGGCGTACTGAAGATCACCGACTTCAAATAATAGAGCACAGTGATTCTGTAAACGAATTCTTTCACCATTGGCTAGTGTGAGCAATTTATTGTCATCCATAACTGAATTCATGTTTTCAACCCAAAGAGCGTCAACGTCTCCATCGAACAACATATATCGCCTTTCATTTTTGTCGGTTGGTTTATTTATTTCTCGGAAGATATTCGAAAGAAGACCATCGGTCCAATCTCTGGTGTTCGGATCAAGTATACCATATAGTTCTATAACTGATCTATCTTTAGGATTCATAGGAATCAATTTAGTATGCAACTGAAGCTTTGTTTGAGAAGCGCAAAGAATTTTAATAACAACTGATTTTCCACCTCCTGTAGGTCCAACAACCATCGTTGTGTGGCGAGTTTTCATTGTTTCATATAGTTGGACGACCTTGTCTGCTTGATCTGAAAGAACAATGTATTTATGGTCAGCCAAACACTCTTCCACAGAATCATTGAAATCTGGATACCTGACTCGAGGACAATCGAGTCCAGGGAATAGATCTTGAATTAATCCCAAAAATAACGGCGCGTCTTCAAATATGAATTTGGGCAGGTTCATATCCCGCAATGCTCTCATTAAAACTTTATCTTCACTCAAATCCGGATCATTTCTTCTTAATTCTCCAGCCATTACAAGGACAGATTTTAAAGCCCTCAACCCAAAATCATAATGATTTTGTTTTGACAATTGTTCTTTAGATAACCTATAAAGGGTAGTCATCTTTTTAGCCAGGACTTTCGCTGATAAGAATCCTTGGGAGAAAAGCATAATTTCACAAATTTGTTGCAAATCAGGAACAATGACAACGACCGGGCGGAATTGGGCTTTGACTGATTCCGGAAGTTCAGTTCTTCCTGCATAACCAGGATTCATTGTTATAAAGATACCAACTCGGCTGTCTAATTTTATTTCTTGACCCTCAAAATGAAACCTTGATAACTTCATTATTAATCCGTTTTGAATTGTTTTCAATTGAGTTGAAATGACTGATAATACCGATACTTCGATACGATTAAATTCATCAAAACAACCCCATGCACCACATTGGCAAAGGCCGTTAAAGATTTTCCCCACTGAACGGTAATCCATACCTTCTCCACAATTCGTAACAACACATAGCAATCCCAATGCTTTGGCTAGATCTTTTGTGGTTTCCGTCTTACCGGTACCTGCTGGGCCAGCTGGAGCACCTCCCAAATACATACTTAATGCTTGTGTTAGAGTTAAATATATCCTATCGGTAAGTGGCGTTATAACCAATCTCCCATTAAGACCCATGTACTCATAACCATATCCAAATTGTCCGGTACATTGTTGGATTTGAATTTCATCTGTCTCTTTAAGCCAATAAAATCTCAATTGAGACTCCCATTCGAATTCCTTGGCATCCATGATACTGTCTCTTACGAAACTGTCCACAATATCTCTAGCATGAACATCGATGATTAAAACGGTTGTTAATTTTGATCTATCATTTTTCGACAGAGGTGATCGGACATTGACTACGATTTCATCAATTTGATTGTGTAATAGTTTGGCATAATCTTTCAAAGCAGTTTTCTGGCCCTTTTTTATCTTCCTAAACACATCCTCCACTTCCCAAGTCCACCAAATTTGATTCGTGCACAATACAACCATTCCTTGATAATCAAACATCCATTGGACTCTATATTGTAATGTCAATGAAATTTATAAACCGGTTACCTATTTACCTGACTTTCGATTCTCTGTAAAAGAAAACCGCTTCTTTAGTAATGACTCGATTCGTTCGTCTCATTTCAATTTCGATTTTCGTCATCCAATCTTCCACCCGTCCTTCAATCAGAACCGGACTCCTGAATTCCATAATTTCTTGTTCACTAGATATCATCGCGGTAGCTGTCATTTCCAGGTTCGTTCCTTTAGTAAATCGCAAACTGCTAATGTTGTCAAACATCTAAATTATAATTAATTATATTGTCCGGTTTCAAATAAACCGAACACCTTTATCATATGCTCTTGTACACATTCACAGTCGCTAGAGCCTAAAATGCTAAGCAATTCATCGTCGGAAATAAAAAAGAATCTCGGAAAAGCATTTCTCTTTGAATCGAGATAATCATTCAAAGACTTTTGACATTTTTCCAGACCATCGCTTAAATTGGTCAAATCCGATAACCTATTCGGTACTTGACAGGCTTGTTTGATTATAGGTTGCTTGGCCGTCTCCGTCATGATCTGTATGGAATTAATAAATATAATTAATTATAAGGAAATTTCACGAAACAAAAAATAGATCCACTTTATAACAAATAATTAAAAATGTAATATTGAAAATTAAAAATCAAGAAATCATCGAATTAAATTTTGAAAGACTGGCCCGATGTAAATGAGATAATGGGAAAGATCATGGCGGGAACGGGCTCGTCAGAATATGTTCAGAAAGGATCGAAATGCAAGAAAACGTACAAAAACAGAAACTCATTAATTAATTAATTAATTAATTAAGGAAACCCCGATTTAAGTAAACAGAAAATAAACAAAGCGGATTCTAGAAAACCGTTATCATGACAATATGAGTAATGAGAAAACGGGAAAAAGATCATCGCAATAGAGACGCACGGTGAGATAATTAATTATTTCTTTCGACGGAGAAAAGATGAAAAGGCCGCGAGGCAAAGCTTGTCAGAGGGAGACGATCTAGTTGAAATACCATTAATCAATGCGATTATTTCAACTATATAAGGGAGCCCAAAATTTTGTCTCAGGCAGGGACGAAGAAATTGACAGTAGGATTAAAAAAGGAAAAATTAAAATCAAAAGATAGGATTTGCGGAAAGAAAAATAAAATAATCAAGTTAAGTCAAAGGAGTAAAGAAAAGAAGTGAGTATTGTTGCAGAACGTGTAGAAACAAATCAGTTACATCGATACTTATTGAATAGTCAGAATAGGCATTTTATTGCGATATTCGGAGTTTTGTAAATTGTAGATTATACATTGAGTGTTGTTTATCTAATTGTTTTTACAGAAAACGTGGAGTCAGAAACACCGACGTTAATAATTATCAAATTAAAAACATTAATATAAAATGTATTATTTCATTGTTTAAAAAATCTTTCAAAAATGTTTAAATTGTATTTATTTTTTATACACATTCTCATTATATTTATTAAAACTTGCTAGAAAAATCACCAAAATATTATCGTTTTATAATTTTATTAATAAATACACAATTTGACGTTGTTTCACCATTTCAAAATTGAATCTGCTATAAAGAAATGATTTATACGTTATTCTCACAGGAAACCTGTAATGGCGTTTGTCGGGTCATGTGTCAATGATAAGTAAGATTTCTAAAATTTGTCTGCTGTTTCTGATAAATTAAATAAACTTTTTGTAAAGTTTGTTTTAATAAAATCTTTTTTTTTGTATTTGGTTTTTGGCAGAATATAATTTAAATTGTTAACCCTTAATTGCATAATTTTTTTATTTATTTTGAATAAAATAAAATAACGTTCCTTTGACTGAATATATTATTATAAAAATAATGAACTAAATGAAGACTTTATGAAACTAAATCCGTTAAACAGCTTTGTAGCTCTAAAGCAACACTATGAAATGGTTAGTTCTTATTTATTTTAGGCAATCTAAACGTGAAATTCTGGTTCGTTGCAAATTTGATACACAATGCAATTAAAGATTAATTTAAATATTCTTTACTATTTTATTAATTTACCATGGTGAATATTATATGTCGGACTGTTTAATCATAGAATAGAATTCCACTACAAACTTTATCAGACGAATTTATGTTATACGAAATATGATTGATTATTTATTTCTTGAATATTTACAATAATTGTCTAAGAATGACAACAACTTATTAGATATTTCTAAAGTTATTTCCAAGGATTTTAATATATACCGTATATACTCGTGTATAAGTCGAGAAATAGTCAATTCGACTTATACGTGGGTCAAAAAACGTACAAATTAATTTTTAATGAAATCATTAAACCTTTTTTTATTTTTGTTACTTCGACTTATACGCGAGTATATACGGTATATATATATATATATATATATATATAAAAGCGAGATTAGTGGAGAATTTATTAAGAATTGCGGAGTATGATATTCGAAAAAGATAAAATAATTCGATAAATTGTATTATTTCGGTTAAATTAGAGCATTCCAATTTCTGAAATTATGGCAATGGTTATTATTATTTAGCAAACTACAACAAAACTTTGTGGTTGTATAAAAAATATCAAAATGCAATTAATTCAAAATTGTCTCTGCTTATTTGTCATTTTCAGGGCCGTGGAAAGCCTGGCCGGGCTCGATAAAATGATTAACACGGGCCCTTTATCGATTATTATAATATATTTTTTTAATCTAAATTGTTATGTGTTTTGTTTTGTTTTTTATTATGTGTTGGGTTTTATTTTTAACTTTTGTTATCAACAATAAATAAATCAATTATTTAATGCAAATAGTTTGCCAAATAATAAAATTAGAGATACTTACAAAATCTAAATTTCGATCGATTAAAACTGTTTTATGATTATAAAAACAAAACTCATTTACTTTTTTCTCTGAAATATTGCTGTAATAGATTTACTTAGATTCAAGGGAAAGTAACTATAATTTTAAACTAAAACTCTAGCCGACGCCATAAATTCAAAATATATAGATAAAACATATATAGATAAAAAAAATCAGATTTAGTAGGGACAAAAAAATCCGCTACTGAAACCGCAGAGGACAGCACCAAAACAATCACATCGCCATCTGCGGTTTTAGTAACGGATTTTTTTGTCCTTACTAATTCTGATTTTTTTTCGACAACACCTTTGCAAATGAGAACAATAGACTTTCATGCTTTTGGTTTAATAAAAAATTTTAAAAATATTTAATCCTCATAAAGGTAAGATTTGTGAAATATTTCTAAATGTTTTTTTTGTATTTTTTTTCTGTAAAAATGTTCTTTAGTAGCGGCCAGCAATTTTTGGCACAAATTCTACCAACAAAACATAAATTAAGTAAAAAAAAACTTAAATATTTGCTTGTATGGAATAATTGGTAATGTGGAAACATCAAATATGGCGCGCCCCCAAAACATCGACTTCTAAATAATCAACAACAAAATAATCAACTTCTAATTCATCTATTGGCGAAAACATCTACTGTCTAAAACATCGAGTCCAAAACATCAACAACAAATACATCGATTGTCAATAAAATCTACTTTTAAAACTTCTAAAACATCGAGTTTTAAAACATCTACAAATTAAAATTAAATTAAATATGAAGAAACTTTTTATCAATTTGTGTCTGTTTTAATTATCTAAATTAGGGCGCGCCCCCAAAACATCGACTTCTAGATAATCAACAACAAAATAATCTTTTGTTGAATTAATTAAATTGATGAAAATATAACGAAAAGAGATGGTTTCAAAATTAAACAAATTAAAAAAAACTATTAAAATTAAAAAAAATGATGAGAACATTTAATTAAAAAATGTTTTTTAAACTCGATGTTTTAGGCGATTGATGTTCTTGCCTTTTATTACTAGATGTTATTGACAGTTGATGTTTTTGACAGTAGATGTTTTCGACAATAGATGTTTTAAGGCTAAAAGTAGATCTTTTCACACTCGATGTTTTAAAAATCGATGTACTAGAAGTCGATTTTATGAGGTGACCCGATAAAATATATTTCTAAGAAAACATTCGTAATTCCGTTTTCATATTTCAAATGAAACCCTTGTTATTGCCCAACTGTGTATTTTTTATTATAGAAATTATGTGCACCGTGCATATGCATGATTTTTAGAGCATAAAAATCATAAAGGTAATATTAATGTACGATTCCTCACTGTCCTTGATTAATTTAAGAATGGTTAGATTCAATAAAATTTAATTATACCTTTTTAAATGTTTTATCAATGGCATCGAATTTCTTTGCTTCTTCCGGCAGTTGGGATCTTATATCACCTCCAATAAATATTCCTTCAAGATACATCCACTTGCGCTGTACGACCATCCACACATCAAGCACCTAAATAGAGAAATAATAGACAATAACATTATTGCAATGTAAGCCTACTTCACTGATTAAACTCAAATTTTTTTCCCAATTTTGTACTGACATCAAAAATGGTCCAATGAAACGACTAGCACTCATTGACTGTAAATTCATGGCGTTGTCATCAAGTATTTGAAGAACCTCATCCAATGCACCAAGAATATAACCTCTTTCTTTACCACCTTTCAAATAAGGTTGAACTGAAAACTTCAGAGTCATCCAAGTTTCTTCAACTTCTCGAACACCCTATTAAAAT
The DNA here is from genome assembly GCA_959609185.1 of Schmidtea polychroa. Taxonomy (NCBI): domain Eukaryota; kingdom Metazoa; phylum Platyhelminthes; order Tricladida; family Dugesiidae; genus Schmidtea; species Schmidtea polychroa. The sequence goes on along the minus strand of CAUHTR010000605.1, from coordinate 24,906 downwards.
ATTCTTTAATAAATATTTAATAAATATTTTAATTACTTTTTCTATGCTTAATTCTTTAGAGGCCGATGTAACAATTTCAGCAATCACGTCTTGAAATCGGTGAAGTTCCATTGCAAACACGCTGGATAAAGTAAATGTATCCGGATTTATATCAAAATTTTGACCTGTTTTTGTCATTAATTCTTTCCAATGCCTGAAATATAATATATAGAAATATTTAGTAAGTATTATCTCAAATTATTGTAATTATTTACCAACAATCCTTTATTTTTTCCACATTTAGAACAATATTTTTCAAACGAAATACCACAAAATCTGATAGAATTCAAAAATAATTTCACATCTAATGTGCGCTTATGAAAATATGTTAACGCCATCAAGGCGATATTGAACACGTTCTCAACAATACTCCCATTATGACAATGGAGGACCCATGAAGATATGTAGTTTTGTTGATTTTATTTTGAAAGTCGTTTAAATAACAATTTTTATTTTATACCTGACTCTGGTTGTTCATTATAATTATTAGTTTATTATCAATATCACAATTTTCCAAGATCTGATTAATATTGAGTTACAATTGCAGCACAAATTAACACACCACAAATAATAACTTATCCTTGGTTGTAGTTGTTTTAATTAAATTATTTTTAGGAATCTCAGATTTTGAGTTTGACCTTTATGAAATAAAACCAATTTGATAATATTAAAACCAATAATAATAATAATAATAATAATAATAATAATAATAATAATAATAATAATAATAATAATAATAATAATAATAATAATAATAATAATAATAATAATAATAATAATAATAATAATAATAATAATAATAATAATAATAATAATAATAATAATAATAATAATAATAATAATAATAATAATAATAATAATAATAATAATAATAATAATAATAATAATAATGTTATAAAACTATGACCGTGTGCAAAAGTTCGATGTTCCTCTGATAAATTATTGGCAGTGTCAGCCAACAGAGGAAAGAAAAAATATTTCAATAGAAATCATAGCTAATGGAAACATCCAAAAGAAAAATGTCAGATTCAAAGAAGCAATTCTCATCGTAAACAGACAGCCAAAGATCAACACTAAAGAAGAAATCAATGAAATCATGAATTTGATCTGTTGTCATTGACCTTGAGAATAACTGACAATATATAAAGAAATTAAAAAAATATAATAAATTAAAAAGTAATAATTAGAATAATATAGAAAATTTTAAAAAATAGGATTTGAAAATCAAAATTGACACATTTATTGAAATATTTAAATAGCATATATAAGTGGTTATTGGAGGCTTTATTTAGAATATTTTGAAATATTTTATTAGGCTTCTAGAAACTAATTATAGAAGCTGTAAAAAAATTTAAAAATTTTTAGTTTGTGTCATTTTGGAATTTTAAATGGTATTTATTTTATTTTATTATTTTTAATTTTAATTTTCAGTAAAATTTTAAAAGTTTTTAATAAAAAAATTCATTATATTTACAACCAATGAGAATTAAGAGAAAGGAAATAAAAGAAAGATTGAAAAGTATTTTGGGGAAGAACATTGCTAAATTCCGGGAGATTGACAAGGACTATCTTATAGTCGAAAATTTTTTCATTAAATACATTTTTTAATTTTATTTTTTTAAATAATAAATACTGCTACCAAGAAATCATCATTTTATACTAATAATAATAATAATATTAATAATAATAATAATATTAATAATAATAATAATAATAATAATAATAATAATAATAATAATAATAATAATAATAATAATAATAATAATAATAATAATAATAATAATAATAATAATAATAATAATAATAATAATAATAATAATAATAATAATAATAATAATAATAATAATAATAATAATAATAATAATAATAATAAACGGTAATGGTAATAAACAGATCCTTTAAAAAAAATCCGAACCAAAATATTCCTTAGCCCGATTATACCAATGACAATAATGACAATGATCAATTCCAATAACCACTTATAGTAACATCATAATAAATATTATTTTTTCTGGTTAATTTTCATTTTAATTTAATTACAAATCCCTAGCAGTTTTAGTTCAACATTACGTTGCTCCCAATAGTGTTAAAACGTGTTGAAATAAAAATAATTAATAAAAATAATAATCAAAAATAAAACACGAATAAGAATCCGAGATACTAGGACACGATTCTCGTGGACAAATTGGTAACGAAAAAAATATAAGATGAAATAACCAATGAAAAATTATATTAAATTAAATTAAAGTAATATTAAAAATTTTAATTTTTCCCAGCCACCAGATATTTCAATTATATATATTATTAATTTTGAATTACCTTTCTCGTAAAGCTTCATGTTTTAGATCACTAAATAAGGGCAAGGCGTCTTTAAACTCTTTAAGCTTTTCTGCTAGATTTCGAGCTGTTACCATAGCTTTTACTTCCCGTGGCATTTTTCTCCATTCTTTTAAAAATCCTTCAATACCTTCATCCAAGACCTTAATATCAAGATTTTTCCACAAAGTTTCTGCCCAGTTTTCTCTAGTTTTCTAAAAGAATATTTGTATCAATCATTCATAAAGTAAAATAATTGTTTCTGTTACCTTTTGTGTGTCATATATTTCATAAATCTGATCAAGATTTTTCATTTCTTTCTGTACATTAAATAATTCCGGATATGGGGTGATTGGAAGGTTGAATAATTGTTCAGCAGCATTGAGTTCTTGTCGACGATGTTCAATGGCAGTTAAATCATCGTGAAATTTCTTCAAATTCATAAGTAAATAAAATACAAGAAAATAACAAATAACTTTCAAAACAACCAGTCCAACATCTAAATCTCTTCCGACAGATCCTGGTCCTTCTTCTTTGAATTTATCCGCAAAATTCTTTAAATCTTTCCCAAAATCACTGATTTCTTCTTTTGTAATATCTGTGAATTTCGTTTTCACAGGTGTCAGTCGATAGTTAACATTTTTAGACTCGAAGGTTAATGAATCAAACAATTGCCTCAACTTTTGAGATTCGTTCATCTCCTCTTGGTCAATTGGATGATTGGATAATGTCAACACTCGGTATCTCTCCTGGACATCCGTAATACGACTTTCAAACTCTAAAGACAATAACTGTATATTTTGAATGGTAGATAGTAGTGCTTTTAATTCTTCAAGGTCGCTTGGAATCATTGAAAGATCAGTAAAATGTCCCTAAAAAATAGATTTAATCGAATAATTTTCCATTCGTAATTTAATAAAAGATTTACGTCAATATCATTTTTAATTGACGCGAGATTAGTTTTAGCCGACTCGTGTAAACTATTGCAATACAGATCTTTCCATCTTTTGAAATGATCGTCCACATGAGACAATAGAGTTTTCAAATTTACTGAAATGAATCCGATTTTTCTAATTGCCGGCTGATTGAGGAGTTCTTCATTTTTGTCTATTGTGTCTCTAATGCGCTCATAGAATTCCATTACGGTTGGATCTTTGGTCAGCCATTTATCAATTTGGGCTTGCTAAAAATAGAGTTTTCACATCTTAACTGACAGTGCAAAAGTTGTAATGGCGTTGTAAAGTTAAAGTTATTTTTACTGTTTCAAATGAAAATTTATTTGACTTTGAAAATAAACAAATTATTATGCATAAAATTATTATATGATTGGATAATCAATGTGGCATTTTTGAGATTTATGTGATTCTGGATTTTGGTCATTTTATGGACATTAATTAGTGATGAAAACCTTTTACCTTTTTGCGTCTGCATTTTTGTAATGATGAGAAATTTATTTATTTTATACTTGTTTATTTTTTATTCTTTAATAAATTTTAAAATATTAGATTCAGTTTATCTATACAAATACAAAGGCAAAGTAATTAAATAGAATTAGTATTTAATTTCCAGATTTAAATAGATTTAAATAATAATAAAAGTAGATAATAAAATTATAAATTAAAATAATAAATTAAATATATTTAAGAATGATTGAAAATTAAAATATAAAATATTTATTGAATGCTTGTGTATGAATATTCCCTATTCAATTATTAAATAATGCTTGCAAAAATATCCTTAAAGCTAAAAACAGAGATTGTTTAAATAAGAGAGATTTTGTGTTATTTTTAAAATATATATGTAATTAATTCAAGAAATCAAACATCTAATACAGCGAAATTGAATGAAAAGGTTTAATGTAAATTTTGTAAAAAAAGAAATAGGAATGTATTGGAAATTTTATTGGTTTTTTTATGATAAAATTTTGGTAAGTTTTTCTCTTGGTAGGGAAAAAAGTTGTTTGTATTAAAAATATATCAGGTTAACCTTTGAAAAGTGAATGAGATTTGTATTTTATTATTTAATTCTTCTAATTTTGGAATTATAAATATATTTTTTTCGTCCGGAAGTTATTTTATTTTTTCAAAATGATTTTGAGTTATTATTTAATTCTTACTAAAATGGATAAAGAACAAATAGAATTGTTAGAAGAATTTGCTGATCTTTGCCAATTGAAGCCATTCATTTTACAATCAGATGAAATTGGTGTCTTAGCATGGGAGAATCTGATTTAGGAATTCTAATGGAAGGAGTAATTGAGGACGATATTGTGTGAGAAGATCAGTATATAGTTGACTTTTTTAAAAATGCAACCCTTGGTGTTGAGGAATATTATTTTTCTCTTTCTGTGAAACTTTCTTTAAAATAGTTTTGTTTTAATAATACAGTTTTTTGAAAGATTTAACTTAATGAATTATGTTAAATCTTATAATCTGGAGTTGTTGAGAACTGAATCATTTGGTGATTTTTCAATGAAAATAAATGAAAGAATTCTTCCAAATTCCAAAGTTTCAGTGAAGAAATAGTTTCTACCGATAGAATAAAGAGCTATTTAGATTTCATTTACAAATTTGGATTTGGTTCATTTGTCACAGAAGAAAAGTTATTGGGAGAATCTAACAATTCATTACCTCAATTTGATAGAAATTTGAATTTAAAAGTTTATAAGGATAAAAATCTAAAGTCATTCACGAATTTAAAGTTAAAAGATACCGAAAAAATGAATTCTTTTTGTTCTATGCCAAATCAAGCATTTCAAGGCTATATTATAATGATGGCAATCTCAACTGTGAAACAAATCTAACGAAATCGAACCTTCGTAAAATATCTTTTATCAAAACACTTGGTCTATCGCTAATTTAAGATATCGGTCTAATTTATGCTACCTTGGTCAAAATGTAAACTGAGATATCAAGGATAATATCCATACAAAACACGAATTGGATGATAAATCTTTGAGGAGAAAAGATAAAAATGGTTAAATTTATAAATGAAATCTAAAGTTCAAATTTATACATAGAAAATTTCTTCCGTTACAAAAGTGTGACTGGCGTTTTATCTTCTCATTGTGAATCAAAAGATTTTCATAACGTTTTGAAAAATTCGAAGTTTGGATTAACCAATAATATTTATCATTAAAGAAGTAAAAAAACTATTGAAAATACTCAATTGTAGTGCCTCTGACTTCCACATTAATAAAAATATCAACTTAATAATTAAACTTAAAGTATATTATAAAATTAATTAAATTAAAATTAGTGTTTAAATATTCTTTTTGTTCAAATTAACTATATAAAACCAATTCATGCATCATTCGACATATCAAGCGTTAAATCAAAATCAATAAAGAAAATATGCCAAACATTTGAGAAGCTGAAACCTTTGTCTTCATAGCTGTGATCTCTCTGTTATTGAGCTTGATCTTCCACACCCATTCAATCAAAGAAATTTTCCTTAGAACACTAATTCTCGATTCGTTTGATTCTCATGATAAAGTTCGTTACGTGAGCTAGGACTGACCCATCCGTCTTCGATTTCCAAAAGAAGTTAATGAACAAAGTTATTCCAGATAAAGATTCCAATACTTTCACATCGTACAATACTGGAGTCTACATGCATAAATGCGAGTTCATCAACAATCGCCAGCTCAAGTGCCGATGCTTTCGTGCTGGAGCAAATATTTCTATGATCGCTTTCAATGTCGTATTCAATAAAAACTTTATTCAAATTAGTTTCGTGTCCCTACACTCAATAAATCAGATATAAAAAGAATATTAGTAAAATGCTCATATGATTCAAAAGAAATTTGATGAAATTGTGATTTGTATTGTTTGCCCAAAGAAAAATACATTAATAAATATTTTATTCAATTTAAGAAGTGTATTTATTGAAACATAAATTAAACTTGTCACTATATTATAATTGGTATCAGAATATTGTGATTTTCACTTGAAAAGACTGTGCCAAAAATTCGTGAATATCAAAAAAAACATCAATGTCCATTGAAAAGAAATCAGAGGTTAAAATCAAAAAACGTTCTTATAATATTATTAGATTTTGTTTTGAATGAATATGTCAATCCAATATTTTGGATATTAGCACTTTAAATGATTTACCGGACTTCCATGCAGTGGGAAAACAAAAATAAGAATTACATTAACCCTTTGAGGGGACGGGCTCAAAATCTTTTATTCCCCCAAATGTGCAATTTTGCAATTAAAAATGAAGTTTTCCTAAATTGAATTTTTTTTGGAAAACACTTTGAATTTACACATATATTTTCATAAAATATCATTAAAATTAATTAAAAAAATGTTATTACGTATATATATGTAATTATATAGGGCCAAATCAAAGAAAATCTGAAAAATTGAATTTATTAGAAAAAAATTTATTAAAAAAAAGACGTATAATTAAAAATATGGCTATTTTGACAACTATTACAAGCTGTAGAATATATTGGTGCAAACTAGAAATTTTGGCATTTAGTGGACTAGAGTCGAATTTCGCCCTCAAGACCAAAATAAGTTGTGCGACTGTAGTCGCACGGCGCCCTCAAAGGGTTAATAATAATGTCTGGGGTGCTAAAACAATAAGTACTTAAAAATAATTGACAACCTCATTTTTATATATTCACCAATATGAAGGAATTCAGTAAAAATATGTATGCAATTTTGTCCGTAAATCTAGTGTTAATTTTAGAAGTTAAATATATAAAAATTGCTTACAATTTAATAACTTTTAATTAATATGAATAACCACAAATTTTCGGACTAATTTCTATTTCTCTATTAACTATTGATAAAGCTTGTTCCGAAAATTCGCGATTATCCTCAAGGATTTTTATTGATCTTATTATGCATTCTTATTATGCATGATATAAAATTACTTTCAATCAATAAGAAAATAAAAATATTGTTGATCAATTAAAATTAAATTTTTTATCCTTTAAAATATTAGCCTATCGTTATTTTCAATTTCATTTATCTTCATTTCTTTTCAGATCACAAATCATTAAGCACAAATGTTTTGTACAACTTGTTGAAAGTGTTTGAAAATGGCTGTTGCAAATATTCGTGTTAAATAAATAAAAACTATTGACATATGATTGGTAAGCAAATAGAATAATTTGAAATAGGAATATAAAATAAAAGTATTAATTAAAATTACTAAACTTAATTATATTAAATAATATAAGAAATAACCTTGTTTGGAATAAAAACTCTTTTGTGTTTCTTCCATTTGTCTTGGTACTTTCGCAATTTTGAAATGATATTACTGTAATAGTTTGCGATTTGTTCACAGAAATATGCGATTTCTACACTGTTTCCAATATCCAGATAAAAAGTGAAATAGAACAATTCGTCTTGACCGTCGATCTTCATTCCGGTGGTTTCAATGCACGAATTTCGTTTCCATCGGATAAACACTCGAGTAGCTTCGACTGCGTCACGTAAGTCTTGAATAGCCAATTTGTAGATCTCTGTCGTTTGAGGATTTCCTATAACATCAGTTCCAGCAAGCATTAGGTCGACTTCAAATAAACAGGTTGGGAAGTTCTCGTCTTTCAGTATATTTTGATAATCTTGGAGATTTTTAAGAACCATCTGCACACATTTTAAAAATAAGAATTGTGAATATCAATATAATATAGAAAATTAATAACGAACTTTGAAAAGTATTTGTTTAATTTAAAATTTATTTTTTAAAAATATTTACGATGCCCAACTCCTATGTAATAAAAGTAAAATAACAGTTTTTGTAAAGTTTCCTCGTAGATCTTAAAAGTAAAGACATTTTGTAAGGATAATTGGGATATTTAATAACGTAAAAGTTTTTAACAAAATTAATTTTCCTTTATTATATTAATAAAAGTTTTTTATTATTTTGGTCACTATTGATCGGTTTTCGTTTTTAATAATATTTCATTTATTTTCATTTAGACAAAAGATCAAAGATTTAATTTCTAATCAACACAAATCTTTTGTCAAAAACCAAAATAAATTATAATAAATATTATAATAAATTCATCTATTAATGAGACCTTTCATTTAACCACTTAATGTACGTGCCCGTGCATTATACGGGCGCATCTTACTGGCAATTTTGTACGCGCCCGTGACATAGATGGGCGAACATTATATTTACTTATGATATTTACGTATAGCGTGTTTATAACGTGTTGTTTGAATTGTTTAATTATTTAATTGTTTTGAATTACTTTCGTTATTATATTATTTCGATAAGTTTTTGACACAAAATTCAAAATAAATGTGTACATTAAGTGGTTAATAATGTTAATTTGATTTTTTAATTATTAATAACTTGATGTTGAAAAAAGTTGTAAACAATTAATTGACATTTAATCAAAATTTATATTAAATATTTAATAATAATTTTATGGTTAATAATAATATCAAACAATTTGTCATTAATCAGTGCACTCGAAACGATTCAGTTGTAAAAATTTGTAGTATTCAATATACACTGGTAGTTCTATTGTTATTTGTGAAAATTAATTAATTAAATAAATATAGTATTAATTTGATTATAATGATTATACTCAAAATAAATAAGAAATAAATAAACGTGAACATTTTATTGCCGAAATTAGTAATTATTTTAGAAAATCGCTAACTGGTTTTGTTTAAAAAGAATAAAGAAGAAAGGCAGTTTTTGATTTTCTTAAAAATAAATTTTTATTTAATTTGTCTTATTTTTATATGCAAAACATTTATGATTTAAGAACACGGAGAGTCAGAGATAATCAAACTGTTATTCGGTGATAATTAATATATATAATTAAAATAGACAACCGTTGAATTATAAATTAACATAGAAATGTCAAGGTCATCCTAATTGAAAAAAAAGTCCTTATCCTTATTGAGAACTCTGCTTAATATATTTCACATATTTCTTTAATATTAGACCAATGATTTTATATACATTCGACATAATTTCTGCCCCTGTCTTTTAGTTGATCCTTGTAAAACTGCAAAATGGAATAGTAAATTTCAATATAAGAATAGTAAATTTCAATATGAGAATTTTATTTTGATTTAAAACATTTAATTTTGATACAAAATATTTGAAATTCAATTTATTAATATTGCATATTTTACTTACCAAACCCTTCCTAAGTAATATTCCCAAAGGCGTCTTTAGAAATTTGTCGCCCCTGTGCTATAAACTATAATGCGCCCCTAAAAAACAATTTTTACAAAAATATATTATGTTTATTAATAATATTACACATTATTGCATATAAATATATTAAGTTATAAATTGTAATAAAAAAATATATTCTTTTCACTTTTTATTTCAAAATTAATTCGTAAATGTGGATAACTAGATTATTACAAAATTTTCTTCTCAATTTTTTAAAGTTTTAAAACTTATAAACAAAAATGTCAAAAAATATAATTATTTTTGCATATATTTAAAATTTTAATTTATATATTAAACTAATTTTTTTTTCGATTTTCTTTAATTTTGTTTTGTTTATAATTTCTCAATTTTTTTTCAATTTTATCAAATTTATGGCTTTTATAAAATTTACGGCGCCCACTGTGCCTAGCACAGTTAGCACAATGGAAGAGACGGCGCTGAATATTCCAGTTATAAATATTCGTAAATTTAAATAAAATAAAGTTTTAAAAAGTTCCATAATTACAAATTAATTTATTTTACAAGTAATTGTAATTAAAACGAAACAACAATATAATTACATTATAAACTCTGTCGAATATTCGTTTTTCCCAGAATTCATAGAACGGTTGAAATTTCTCATATGGATTAACATCTTTGTCACCAATAATTTCTCCTTGAAGCTTCGTTATCAATGGACCAATAGTGGAATACTTTCGACCTAGATGTTCAAAATCAGATGTCCTTTCCGATTCCATGAACCCGAAAAATTCCTATAAATATTTTTATAATTATCAATGAACTAAAGATAGGAAAATTATTTTACTTTGCATTTAAGGAATTTATTTCCAGATTGAAATTTAAACAATTTAGCGTTGTCAATTTCTTTCAGTTTTTCTTCAATATCCATTGTGACTTTGTGAATAGTTGTAACCTTTGACTCAAACCCATGCAATGCAAGGTTACATTTCTCAATGTAATCACTGATACCTAAACTATTCCAATTCAATCGTCTCAATCCAGGACGAATTGTTCGTTTGACTTCTTTAATTTCGTCTGTCAAGATTTTTACTTCAATTGGCTCAAGGCTTTTAATGACGTTGTGATAAGTTCCCACCATGCTAAGCAGACCTTCAACGATTTTGTTGTAATATTCATCTTGCAATGCTACATTTCTCGCCAATTCTGGGACTTTGTATCCGAGAAGTTCAAGATTTCGTGTTTCGGTAATTATTTCATTAATTTCAAATCCGAAATCTACGCGCAAGTCATCATCCACTGAAAATAAAGCACAAATGAAAATAAGAAAAAATTAATTTTAAATACATTTTTAAGTTGTTTAATTTTAACAAATTAAATTATGAAAAATCGATAAAAGATTCAAATATTCGAATGAAAATCTGGAAAATTGGTCATATGTGGAACAAGTAGCGAGGAATAACATGGTGAGAGCGGAATTTTCAGAAAGTGCCAGGAAGAGTGCGAAAAGGTGCATAATAGTAAAAAAACAAGAATACGAAGTAGATTAATTAAATAATTAGCGAGTAGAAAGAAATCCCGAGTGGGTAAACAAAGAGAAAAGTAAACAGAAGGAAATTTTTGGGCCCATTATCTTGTCACTATGATTCATCGGAGAAGACCAAGAACAGATAATGCATATAGAGAACCTCGAGGCTGGCTATTAATTTTACTATTGTTTGAGCCATTCTGGGTGACAACCGAGGCAGAGATGTGGTGCTACATGTCAGGAGAGAGATTGGCTCGGCAATAAACATTTGTTATCCACTTTTGGAAGAATATAAAAGGAATGGGAAAATCTTAACAAACCGGCATTAGCCCCAGATATGGATTTAAGAAGAAATTTGGGAATAGGCAAAAGAAACTCATTGGAAAGATCAAGGATAATAACGAGGTGAATATTAATAAAGATTTTGACAAAGCATCAACACCGATTGGACGATCCGTCAAACTCATAAAACTTTGGTCATTGATTATTTTTTGTTGAATGATATTTTTGTGATTCAATATACGTTGGGAAGTTTGTTTTTTGTTATTTTCAATTAAAAAGACACGTGGAGTCAGATAGTACCGACTCAAATTAATAAAACCCAACATATTTATTTGCTTAACCTATCGAAATAAAAATTTACTTTTATCAATTGTTTCTTCGGATACATTTTCTGAAACAAAATTTTCACTGTTTGCAAGCGCCAGTATGTTTTTCCGTAGCAGTTCAGACAAAAACTTTTCCACATAGACTCTCCATTCATTGAATCTGTATAAAATAGATTTTTAAAAATGTGTGAATGCGAGATCTGAACAATATTAAATATCAGTAAAATTCTTTATTTATTTTTGGTCACCTTTTATCTGTTTTTGATGATATTTCGTCTATTTTCATTTTGACAAAAGATCAAATATTTTTTATTATACTCAACACGAATTTGTAGCTTTCCTTTATTAAACTTGATAAAGGCAAAGCCGAAAATTTGTGTTATTTATAGTAAAAAATATTTGTTTCTTTTTCTTTTGTCAAAATGAAAATAAATGAAAAATATTAAAACCATAAATTCCGACTCAAATTTCATAATTAAAAAATATTTCTATAAAATTTATTATTTTTTATTATTATTATCACATTAACTGCCACATGTACTGCCGGCTGGCGTCGGTGACATGTTTAAGGTTGCCGTTTTGTTGGTTTCCAGCATTTACGCTGTGTGGACTGACTGTATTTCTTTAGAACAAAGTCAGTATTTACTATTTTTGTTGCTATTTTGTTCACGGGCTGTTCAAAATCCTAAGCGGCAGTTAACGTGTTAATTTTATTATTATTATTATTATTATTATTATTATTATTATTATTATTATTATTATTATTATTATTATTATTATTATTATTATTATTATTATTATTATTATTATTATTATTATTATTATTATTATTATTATTATTATTATTATTATTATTATTATTATTATTATTATTATTATTATTATTATTATTATTATTATTATTATTATTATTACCGTTTTTCTTCAAAAGCTCTCATTGTTCTACCAACATTTAAATATTTAGTTCTAATTCTCTTTCCATTGTCACTTTGCATCATTTCTTCCATTGTCAAGAAACGCAAGATTGGACGCTTAATATTATAGAATAAATGTCTTTCCCAACTAATTCCCCCTGCAACACTAGACTTGAAATGGTATAGTGGAGGGTTGTTCATATTGGTTTGGAACAGTTGATCAATTGATTCGACTTCTTTTTCATATTGCGACATAATGTCATTGAATTTTTGGGTCATTAATTTGTTTATTGCTTGCCTGGATCGAATATGCTGAAATCTGAGAAGCATATCGAAGGCTCCTTCGGCAGATCGTAGAGTACAGAAGCAATTATTTATGAAATCTATGGCTTGATTTTCGATGCTCACCACTTTTCGGCGGAAATCCTCCATAAAGTTAGACCAATCGTGTTTATGCTTGGTTAAATTAAAGGGATTGAACGGCATCTACAAATTGGGCAACATAGTAAAGAGAAAAACAAGAATACAAATTTTTATCAAAGTTCTGTTTCACTTTAACTTTTGACTTTTTATTAAGTTTGACATGATACGGAAAAAAATTTATTTTTGTCCTGCATCAACGATACTAAAAACGATATTCAATATATTATTATTATTATTATTATTATTATTATTATTATTATTATTATTATTATTATTATTATTATTATTATTATTATTATTATTATTTGCAAGCCAAGTGCATTAGTCTGTCAATTCACATGCATAAGTATTACGCAGTATTGACATCAAACCAAACACAAAACATCAGTTTTAAATGTACAGTTATATCAGAAAACCAATTGAAAGTTCAGAAGTTCTTTTTTTAATTTATTTTCTTTAGAAAAATAATATACTCAAATATTCGTTCCCACCAGTATTCCTCTAAAGTTTATTTTCGATATTCGTCAATATTTAATATTTTGCAGTTTTTGCAGTTTATTATTAAAAAAATATGGTGATCATGGGTCGTAAGAAGTGCAGTGACGATAATGGTGGTAAAAAAAGAAAAGCAGTACGAAGTACCATTGATTTAAATAAAATATTATAGCGAAGTTTGAAACTGAAACACGTGTCGCCGATTTAGTAAAGGAATTTGATATGCCGAGAACTACCATTGCTAGCATAATAAAAATAAAGGATGCTATTAAATCAGCTGATATCGCACAAGATGTAACAATTCTTGCTTCTAAAAGAACACCACTGATTGAGAACATGGAAAAATTGTTATTAGTTTGGAAAACTGAAAAACAAATAGCTGGTGATAGTATTTCTTTAATTTGCGAGAAAGCAAAGTCACTCTATCAAGATTTACAGAAAGATGTTTAGTGTTTATGTAGGCCTGTACAGTGCGTATTACGCATTATTTATGGAAGTACGCTGGTTAATATGTACTGTAGTTAAATTGTACAGTGTTTGAAATGATTTCGAAGAGCGATTCTAGAGTAAAAGAAATTTCGTTGAAAAATAGATAGGCAAAATTCGCGGCTGAGAACGGATTTATTCATTTTTAGGAAATTCCTATGGAAAAAAATTGTTCGATATTCATCATCGCCTCGGGAACGGATTAATGGCGAATACTGGAGTTCCACTGTATATGAATTGATTAAATTTCACATGAAAGTAATTTGTTGAAATTTAATAACAAGTACTCGAAATTTATATAAAGTGCATTGTTTTACTGAAATAATTGAGTTTAGGACAATTTCCCCTGGACATTACCCCCCTGGACAAATATCCCGCTCTTGTTAATAATGCATATATTTTAGTATGTGTATAATAATAAAGACATTGTAGTTTATTAACTAGTAATTATAAATTAATTAATTTTCCGGGGGATATTATTCAAGGGGATATTGTCCGGAATATATTGTCCAAGGGGATATTGTCCAGGGGAATATTGTCCAAGGGAATATTGTCCGGGGATATTATCTAAGGGGATATTGTCCTGGATATATTGTCCAAGGGGATATTGTCCAAGGGGATATTGTCCAGGGGATATTGTCCGGGTGGATATTGTCCTGATACCGAAATAATTATCATGAGTCTAATTTGTGATTGATTCAAAAAAAGGTTTTTATATAGCCAGAACATGTGATCAGTACAATTTAATAATTTTACAATAATTTATTATTTTTATACCTCTTTTAAAGGTTGCACTAATTCTTCGACTTTCTGTAAGACTTCTTCGATTCGCTTCGCTTCATTCGTTACTGATTTCAATTCTGGTCCAAAGATATTGTAGAACTCTTGCAAAATCTTCACAAACCACGGATATAAATTATTATTAATTATAATTAATCATACCATTGCAATTTCATTGAGATCATGACAAATATCGGCCATGTAATTCGTTTTTTCAAATAAACGTTTCCTATCGAATTCCCATCGTGCATCTCTTCCAGATGCTTCGATAGATGCGCGCACTTCGAAATATGTATCGCTTCCAAACTCGAAGCATTTTTTCAGCGTCGGCTGTATCTTTGAGCACATGTTCAAGGGGTAAACTGAAATACACAGAAAAACATTTCAAATTCATATTAAAAAATTTGACATTTTTAAATACAAGAGCCATTAAGAGGATGATTATTACTTGAAAATTGTGTTGACATCAATCAACCGTGCAACTCTGTCCGACAGATTCCAGGCAATGCGCTCCATTAAAGGCACCATACGTTCATCTTTATTGTAATGTCGAGATATTATCCAAATCATTCTCAATGCTTGCATCATTGGAGGAATACTATCTGTCACTGCTTGGAAATTTACTCCGTATGCAATCGATTTAAAATGCCTTTCGACCAATGACAAAAACCTTTAAAATAGGAAATTGTTGGAAGATATTAATCATCGAATTACTTGGTATTGTCTTTAGCTTCGATGTGAAATTTATTCAGCTCATTGTTCTGAGCATCGAATACGGGACCTTCGGCTAAGGAATACAGATTCAATATCCGTTTTACTTTAGGCAGTTTCAATTGTTCCAACAGTGCACTCAGAAGTGCATTTCGTTCTCTCCAGAAATCGATTTCTGCCAATGGTGATGGGCCATGGGGAACGATTTTTTGCAGACTCTCCAAGGTTCCAGTGATTTGCTGGTCCCATTTTAAAACTGTTGATTCGACAATTTCCATAATTTCTTTATCATTTAAATTTTCTTTATCATTTTCAAACAAATCCAAGTCCGGTATTTCTAGTTTTACTTCACTCGCGATTTGAATAATAGTTTGGTCAACAATGGATGTAAACTTTTTCAGACTGATAAGAAATTCATCTCTAGCTTGGACAGCTGCTCGTGTTTCGTGGACTTGTTCGTCAATTGATTCTATTTTATCACTGTCTGCTTGGTGTTGTTTCGGTATTTTTCCGTGGGATGCCGGTGTTGAAGCTCGGCTCATACCGAGATCACTTGTAACTCTGTGCTGATGATATGATAACATGTAGTCGTAAACTGAATGAATTAATTGGCTTAATAGAAGAAGCATGTCGCCTTTCAAAGTGCCACTCTCAAAATATAATGGAAGTTCAGAATTGGCTTCATTTATGTTACTTGGTAATATAACCATATCATCAGTAGTTCTGACAAGAAAGAAGCAAAGTGTATCTTCAGCATTTACCAAAGGGGTTCGGGTCATTTGTAAAACAATATAATTGATTTTCTTTATTATTTTTTTCTAAAAATAAGATCAAATAATAATAATAATAATAATAATAATAATAATAATAATAATAATAATAATAATAATAATAATAATAATAATAATAATACATAATTCTCCATGTATGTATGTGAAGGAGTGATTATGGAATAACACTTAATTAAAATCACCAAATGGCAAATTTTATTATAACTTTTAATTTTAATCGACAGCATGGTACTTTTATTATAATGTTTTCTGAAAAGCGACTTTCATCTATCGAATGATGCATAATTTGTCCAATTCGGAACATTAATTGTTTTTTATTCCTTATGTTACTTATTTTTGGTTTAATAAATTTTAATAAATATGAATTAAACCACATATTGAATCTATTTTTTGAACATACAAATCTATCTATTTCGATTGATGACATGATTCAGTCATTTTTGACGGGCTATAGCTAGTAATAATAATAGTAACAGATAATAACAGGGCCGTAACAAGGGTGGTGCGAGAGGTGCAGTTGCAAAGGGCGCACATCTGAAAGGAGCGCAAAATTGGGATGTACCAATTTTTTAATGTCACCAAAAAATGAAAAAATATAAATAAAAAATAATAATGACATGAACGAAAAACTGGTCCATTAGCGTGCCTTCGTAGGTGTGTATTTTATAAAATGTTAGTCCACAAAATGAGTTCCTGTCATTTTTTCAATTAGCAACAGAATTTTAAGAGCATTACTACCTATTATATAATAGCTGGAGATGAATATATAGTCAACATTACTACTACTATATATATATATATAATAATGTAGGGTAGGGGGGGGGGGGGGGGGGGGTAAAGCTTATTTCTTGGGTACGCCATTAATAGATGTTTTTTATCGGGATTAATTTTTAATAAAATCTTTTCTAACACTATTTACATTACTATTTTATGCTGCTAATTGTGTTGATATTTTGCTTTATGTTATGCATCGGAAATAATTTTTTAATTGTTTTTTAATGTTTCGACTCAAAATGTAGATGTTTTGTAAGTATGCAAAACAGTGAAAAACTATTCCACTTTACATTCAATGTAAATGTAAAATAAATTTATGAAAAATCCTCGCGCGTCCGCTTATAAGGGAGATCCTAAATGACCTTGGTCTAGATATTCATGAACACATACATTCCTAAAATACTTCTTGGTTGCCTTCAGCTAAAGAGATACGGTCATCTTTCTAATGCCAACAAACAATAATTGACGGACAAATTAATTCAAAATGAATGAACAAAACAAAAAGTAGAAACATATCCATGAAATAATAAACGAAACAGTAATATCAGTAAAATATTAAAAAATTTTGATTTTTTTTATCTGATTTATTTTGATATTTCATTTAGGCAACACAAATTTTCAGTTTAAACACTTGATAAAGGTAAAGCCAAAAAGTTGTGTTGCGTTGAATTAAATTTGTGATCTTGTTAAATAAAAAGAAATTAAATATCATCAAAAATCAGTAATAATTTGTACTACTGACAAATTGAAATCACAGAAAAAATTTGATTGGCTAAATAAATTCTTTAAATTTTCTTTATAAACTAATCGAAATGAAATAATTAAAAAATTTTAATGATTAGAAATATATTTATTGATTCAGAATTTTCTAATTTAAGTAATAAAATTAATTTATTAATAATTAATGATTTCTATCAATAAATAAATCTACCATTATTTTGAGTTCTTTTTGTTTAATTTCTTCATTTTCTGTTTCAAGTTCTCCATTCTGCTCATTATTATCCGTTTTATCTAAATTTAAATTAATAATAAATTTCCACCAATAATTAATTATAATTAACCTTTGTTTACTTCATTTTCTTCGTTTCCTGTTGCAGGGTCCGCTATTCTTTGTTCAGTTTTCTGTACCTTATTTTCTACATCACCTTCATCATTTACTTCATTGGTGTTTTCATCAGAATTATTCACGTTTTCCTCATTATTGTCATCGATTTCGAAGGCTTCAATGTTTAATAAATCAATGAAATTGATATAATTATAACACCATTACCATCGATTTCAATTTCTTCTTCGATTTCTTTTTCTTTAATTTCAGTATAAAATATTATAGCTTGGTGTTGTTCATCCTGGGTTTCATTAAGATAAGTTGCTAATGCTCTCTCATTTTCACCATCTTCTCTATCGATAAAATCTTCAAATATTGAATCATCTTTTATGTCTAGACAATTATACAACTGATTTTTTATCCAGACTATTCTAATATCGTCCATCTAAAAAGCTGTAATTTTCTCTGTCATAAAATTAAAAATATTTTATTATTTTTAAAAATATATTTTAATTTTACTATGGAAATATAATTTAAAACAAATAAAGAAATTTATTCATTTTCAAAGGTTAGAGGCATTTTAATAATTAATATTTAATAAAACATATTAGTGTAATTAGTAAATAAAAAGTAATTAAATAATCACAGTAGTTTGATAATCAATATATTTGATCAAAAATTGCACAAATTTATAAAAAATAATGAGATAATCTTAGTTTATATTAAAAAGAAATCAGTGGTGAAATTTGAAAAAAAAATTTATAATCGTAGCTATCTATAATTATTAAAAATATTTGAATCTCTTTATAAAACGTGTTTTATCAATTGAAGACTGTATTTATTTCAAAAAAAAATTATTACCGTCGAACGAATTACGGAACTATTATTCGATATAGTAGTGGTTTATGTATCATACCGTTGGACTAGAACTCGGGATATTTTGATTTGTTTAAATTCATCAAAAAATCAGTGCAAATGCAGCTTTATTTTCATTTAAAGTGCATGATAATGCATCAAATAGCACAAGATTAAGGAAATGAGACTTTAAGGATAGTAAAACAAGTATAATTAAAATGACACAACACAAATATTTGCAATCACCAACATAGTTCAGAGAGATATACAATGCATTTCGTAAGTCTCTCCATGAAAATCATAAGAATTTATAAAAGATAAAATAGTAATGGGGAAATATTTGAAAAATAATATGTCATAATTTATATGCGCTTAAAACACTAAGAATGATGGACGCAGAAAATACATAGTGTAAATTAAATCAATTTGTTAAACTAAAGAAATTTAGAATTAGAAGAGTTTTTGTGATCGGCAATTCTAATATTTTGTAACTGATGGGATTTATCACTCGTAGTAGAATTTGATAGCATCTAATAGTAAATGGTAATGAATGAGTATGTGCGCGTATACATAAAAGGTTTAATAAGATTAAGACAAAGTAGTCGAACAACTTAAAATTTTTTAAATTAAAATCATAAAAACAACATTTATTTAAACAATACATATACCATTAATAAGAGAAGATTTGGTTTGAACATTGACATAATTCTGATTCTTTAATTACTAGCGTATATCAAATATTTAAATTATTATGGTGGCTCTAACACTTGGTGGGTTACAGGTAGACATCATTTTGCCTATTCGAGCTATACAATGATGCTAAACCGCTTTATACCCGTTGAGTGATCAACTTTGGAACTGTATCAAGTGGGTGAGTACCAGCAAAAATTGATTATACCTTTGTATACTATAATAGTCAGGCACTCTAGCGGGTTCACGGACTGCCGATAGAAGGCCTGTGCCCTACTTTCATTTAGGTCCCTAGCTCACTAATTGCTCGTACTCCTGCTTCTACTCTTACTGTAGCATTTATTTTTTATAAACGACACGAAATATTGCTTAAATACATGAATAAATTTATTTATACACTATAGACATCACACAAGTTTTTATTATATATGATTCTTGGCCAGAATAGTTTTGTATGCATCTTGATCTGGGTTTGCTCTGCTTTACTGGGGCGTTTTCTTTTCGGAGTGGTTGTTTTGCGATTTCCGTCATCTCGATCGCCATCTGTCTGACTTGATTGGTCACTGTTCGATCGATTATGGACTGCTTTACTTGCGTTTCCAGATGTTGGAGTTCCAACCGAAGCGCCTTTATCTCTACCTGATATTGAGTAGTCTGAAGTTGTAATTATTGTATTAACCTCATGCGTTTGTTCATCTCTGTGGGACTGAACCAGGTACTTTCAAGTTTTCTGAAACGTCACTTGAATTTGTCAATCCGACCTCTTAATTCCTAGTTCTGTTTCAGCGCTGTCTCCTTGTCCACGCGCAAATTCTCTATTAGCTGTATCACTGAATGATAGTAAGGGATAAAAGATAATTTATTGAGATTTAATTCTATTCTGGTCACCATGAAAATAACTCCAGCATTGTGGACGCATTGATTCGTGCTCTATTCTAGTGAACTCATCCATCACTTAATCTTGCGCCCCGTCTTCAGGCGCGAGTGTCACAAGTCGCCAGTTGAATCCACCAATGCTGAAGGCAAAGAGGAAATAACTCGAACGACCAGTGCAGAATGTGAGACAACGGGTGAAGGCAGCGGACTTGAGCAAACTACTGGTTCCGGAAATCCTGCCTGAAATGGACCTTGATATAAACGGGATGATCATTTCTCTAAACATGGCAGGAAATCTTTTTTGAGCTGGACGAACTATTGGCAGAGGCTGAACTTGATAATTGAAAATTTGATGTTTTGTGTTATTTTTATAACCTGCCTTTATTATAATATTAGTCATTGAATTTTCTTCTTAAATTTTAGTTATTATTTATTAGTGTGAAATAATTATTTTTTCAACTCTATTAGGAAATCGTTAATCCCTACTTATGAATATATTAGTAATTTTATTTTGATCAGAGAACGAACACTGTGTTAATTCTTATATCATCAATATTCATAGTTTTCTCATTTTTTCCTTTCATCAGCACTCCAGAACCCGTCCAGAAAGTTCAATGAGGAGTAGTTTTAGTAATAAAGCTCATCTGCTCATTGGCTTTCGATTATTATGTACAGCACCAACATTGTCATTACCATGGATACATAGATAGATTTTAAATAGTCACGAAAGCCTATATATCGATATTTCACTATCTAGACCATTGCACTAATATATTTATCTTGATGTATTCTTTCCCAAAACGCCAACATATTCAAAAAACATGTAACATGCACTTTTAAAAAGATGACTTTCTCAGAAGAGTTTTTATATGAATTTGGAAGAGTTCAGCGCTCGAAGTACAGCTTCATTTTGGGATAAAGAAGAAATGCTAGGATTTTAATTATTTATTTTTTATAATTTTTGATAAATTCTTGTTAAAAATCATTTTCACTATATTAAAAATTTCTTTACTAAATCTTTTAAACAAATTTTACTTTAAAGTTCACCATAAATTATTGTTTTTAAACCATTTGGATGAAATTTTCTTTGAAATTTTCGTTCTTTAAGTTCTTTCTTTTCACTGGCTTGGACCCAATAATTATGGGTAGGGTTGATAAAAAATCTCCAGCGGAATTTTTAAATGCTCAGATGTGGTTTGACAAATTTTCTGCTAATGGATTAATAAGATATGTGAACGTCTCAAGGAGTATGGGAAGGATGTTACTGAGAATTTACAATAATAATAAAATACTTTTATAGTTTAAATGTTTAATAAATATTTAATCAAAATTATCTAATTAAATATTATAAAACTTACATTCGTCGTATTTTATCTGCTTTCATTAAAAAAAATTAATGTTCATTTCAGTGTTTTCTTTCATACAAAATTTCAACATATAATAATGATACAATTTGAGAAATGGAAAAAGTACCCCAAAGACTACAAATTAAATAACTTTACTCATGGTGTTTAAATAATCGAAGTTAACCGCGTGATTTCATTTATTTGTGTTTCCTAAAATAAAATTTCTATATTTTGTATTTAATTCTTATAGTTTTATGCTTCGACCAAAAGCACTCTGTAGCACTCTGAATCATTATGTTGGTGCAGGAGTAGATTCAATAATATTATTTACTTCAGAGGGTATATTATTAGCACAATCTAATGTTAATTCAAATGGCGAGAAAACCAAAGCTGCAATTGTTGCTAACATTTGGAATATATATCAAAGACAGCAAGATAATGTGACAATTGTATGCTTATTTATTTAGAAACATGTTATTGCTGTTTTTTAAGGATGACCAAATTCAAGAACTCTTAATAGAGTTTGAACTTGGTAAATTAGCTATCAGTAAAGTTGGGAATGTTTTATTGTGTGTTTGTGGATCCGAAAATTCAGAATTTGGAATGATAAGAGCAAAAATGGTCACCTTAATTGACAGATTAACTGAACCTCTTAGTAAATTAACGGGATTTTGATTAACTTTATTTTCCATTGATTAACATTGTGTCATTCTTTCATAAAGTTTTGTTTTGTTGTTTTGAAAATTCCAATAATTTATAATTAAATAAATCGCTAAATTAACTTTGTTGTTTGTATGATGTTCTTTATATTCGGTGTGAACTGAAAAATACAATAAATTGCTTCTTGGAAAATTAAACAAATCAAACAACAGATCCGTAAATACTATAGATATTGTTTGAGAGCTTTGGAAGTGTTAGTGTTTGGAACTTTGTGTTATATTTTTAATACAAATAAGGAATATGAGTTAAAAGAATTTTGTAAATTTTGGCAAGAAATTTGGTGATGTAGCGTCGACTGCAGTTACCTTTAAAAAGATTTTGTGGTTTTCAGACTACATAAAGAATCACAGAAGTTGCATTTTAAAAGCAAATCTCCTATTTCAAGACTGATCTGTATTTTTTGCAAAGATGGACAATTTCTTATTAAATGTTTTAGACGGAAACAGTTAAGGTGATTTTCTGTTATTTATTCGTATTTTGAAAGATTTTTTTTCTTTCAAAAATAATATTTTATTCATCAATATTAACCCTTTCACTGTCTTCAGTATCATATATGATACTCAAAACCCCATCCACTAAAATAATTCTAATTTTATGATTCGTCGTATTAAGGTTACCTTACTTTATGTGGGTGTATGAGGAATACATACGTTTTCTTTGAAGCTCTTGGCATACAATTTTATGGGAAACTTACCCATTTATCAACTGTTTATCAATTACTTGCTTTTTTAATTTTTATGTTGTAATGAAAGTGAATAAAACATATTTTTATACCATTTATTGCAGCCATGGCCAACCGGTGGCCCGCGAAGCGTTTTGATGTGGCCCGGACACAATTTTAAACATCAAATCGATAATTGTCTTTTTATAGAATTCATATTTGAATTAAGCATGTTTTTAATTTAAAAAATTAATTCTAAGTTTACTTGAATCGTAAAAACGAGTTATATTTATTTAAATGAATTTATTGTGGCCCGTGATAGTATTTTTCCGAAAATTTGGCCCTTCGATTGATTTGGGTTGGCCACCACTGATTTATTGTAATAAAAGAACAAAAAGTTTATTTTTAAGCAATTAACATTCCTAAATTAAAAAAATTGCTTTATTCGAGGGAAAAAAATGTATTGTCACAATAAAATAATACACCAAAGAAACTAAATTGCTTTCTTTATTCAAAATAATAATAAAAAGTTTATTATATAATAAAGTTACAAACTTTATTAGTGCAGTATAAATTACTTGTCATGATTTTCATTGAAACATGTCAGACAAAACGCTTTCTAGCACGTAAGGCAATGTGTTGCAACTTGTTTTGTTTTTTTCTGAGCTTTTTCTCTGCCTTCATTATGGGATATTTTTATCGTAGCACGACTAACATCTTTTGCGAACAATTTTGTTTGCTTCCTGTGTTGGAATTTGGGTCAGCTGATGATTTTGAGTTGGTCCAACTCTGATACTACTAGGAATATTAACTCCAATCAGAGCCAATGCAACAGATTTTGTGAAGTCAACAAGAGTATTTTTTTGGGACTATAATATTTATTATGAATGACCCAGCTATCCAAAATCACCGTGCTGAGTAGCTGAAAAATAACCTTCCTATACCATTTCACACTTTTTCTTGCCGGGCTGTAATATTCAATCATTTGATCCGATAAGTCAATCCCACCTTTGACTCTGTTGTAATCCACAATTATTGATGGTTTCAATACTGATTCGCCACTTCGATTCCTTTTTCCTGTTTCTATCTTATCTGTTCCATGAAATGTGGAAATGAGGAGAATTTCTCTCTTGTCTTGATATTTGACAATTCTGATTCCTATGTCATTAGATGCTCCCTTTATTTCACCCTTCTTCAATTTCATTTTCTTCAGATTTTCTGGTAAGTTTCTGCGATTTCTTTTCAAAGTCCCACAGTATTCAGTATCATTAGCCTTTAGATATTTTGCAAGCTCGATACTACTATACCAATTATCGGCGACAAACAACCTTCCACAATTTAGGAGTTTTTCTCCAAGGTCGATGATAACAGATCCTGAATGATCTAATCCTGGTCGTTTATTGCCTGAACATTTTCCACAATATACTGAAGCATTCCAAATGAAACCGCACATATCACATAGCTTGAAAATATTTATGCCATATTTGTGGGACTTTCCAGGATTGTACTGCCTAAACAAAAGCCCACCACGATGAGAAATCATAGTTTCATCAACAGAAATTTCTTCTCCAGGTGTGTAAAGCTGTTGAATGTTGGAGATTATCATGCCCATAATGTTTGGAATTTTATGCAACCTGTCCCCAGGTGTGACAGTGTCCTTATTGCTGAAATGCCAATTTTTTAAAATCAATCCAAATCGATTATACGCCATTTGAATGTGATG